>CM032475.1:16240858-16390476 GCA_019059595.1 Marasmia exigua | reverse complement strand
GCTGCAGTCTTAATAATGCTGTTTCTTCATAAGCTGAAATGGCTGGGAGCGAATATCTTATGAAAAGCTGGAATTTAATCTTTATGAAACATTAATAAAAGCTTTATGGAGGTTACTAAGCTATTCCACTCATTATTATTTTGAGATTTAACTGGTTTATGATATTATGGTGTTAAGTGCTCATTACTTTTAGTACTTAATTGCTGTAGCTGGGAAAACGATGACTCTCTAATTAACCAACTTTGACTGTAGGGAAATTACATCTTTCCATTCGCTAATGTACTTAAATGCTCATTGGAGCGATGGTAACTCGGTGGATCAGAACGCGCCTTCCATGCGAGAGCTCGTAGGCGTCTATGTGCGTATATTCTTTGTACCAATTAGCTCGACGATGAATGAAGACATCGTAAGGAAACATTTTAGATAGTTTCTGAAACTTATTTATATTTATTTCTCTTCTTACGCTATCTTTACAGGGCTTAGCCTAATGCGATAGTGCAACTATCTAATTATTATATAAAGCTAGGTATCTATATATTATAAACTAAACACTTTAAACATTATAAACTAAACCAATAAATCCTAAATCCTATTTATAACATAATATATATAGTGTCGTCCTTGCGAATTCACTCAGGGGACAACAGAATATGTCCGCGAGTTCCGATACCGCGTTAATAGTGCGCATGGCGCGCGTGAGCGGCGCCTCGGCCAGCAGGTTGGTGCGCGCGCGCGGCACCGCCAACAGCGGCGGTCGCCGCCGGCGCTCTGCGTACCGGTCAGGCACACTGAGGTTTAAGTGCTCCAGTACTTTGCGTTGTGTATTCGGCCCCTTGTAACCATTATTTAGTTGGTCTGGTTTCCCTGTTAAATTTAACCGCCAAATCTGAATCATGGTTTAGACCATGCGTAACTCGGGCTCAAAAATGACAGCTTTGGACGCTATGAATAAGATAAGTGATAATTCTCATTTGATCTAGTAAAATTCAGCGAGTTTCTTATAACAGCATTCTAACAAAATTACTTTTGTAGTTTGTTCAAAACAGTAGGTACATTTTTAAAACACGCTTGGCTTCTGCTAAAATACTGCCGCATAAAAACTGGATACGAAATAAAATAAGAACTACGCGAGAGAGTAATAAACTTGTAACATACGAGTATAATTTCCCCTTTTCCTTTAAATATTTGCACACAAGGAAATCGAGAAACTACATCATGAAGAATTATACTTATATCTCTAAGTACAAAGGATCCCCATAGCCTGGTAACATAAATTGTAACTGAGTCAGAAACATATATTATAAAAACTTCAGAGGTCCCCTAATTTCATCCGGCACTCCACGGAAAACAATTATTTTATGAATATTCATGTAAGGCAACTTCGACCGTTGGAAACATTTAGGGTTAAATTATATGTGGTCAGAAGAATGATATATTTGACGGGATGAATTTAAGCACGGGCCTGCCCAAAATTATAAAAAAAAGTCACCGCTAGAATTTGTGATGTTCTATTCATTCTAACGGTAAAGTGCAAAAAATATAGCAGCATTTAGGCCATCGAGTAACGAAACTAGATTAGATAGATAGAAACATTTATTCACTGAAAATACGACACACAACATTTTACAGATAAGAAAGAACGCAACAAGCATTATTATATAATATTTAAACAAATAGAAATATAAACAAATACAAACTAAAACAGCAAACTAATAAAAGGAGACAAAAAAAATTAAAAGAGAAAAAAAAATACGGCTTCTCAAGCCGGGCAATAAGTATTTGCGTACAAGGTCAGTGAGAAGTAGCTCACTCAGCTTCGGCCATGGCTTTAGGTAGGAGCACCTTCAGGCCATGGCGCTAGTTTTATGAGAGCCCTAAAATGACGCACGGACGAATGCTTGAGTAATAGAACTGGGATACTACTATAATAATCTGACAATACACATATATAAAGCATAAAACTCGTAAACGGTGACACAAGACCCAATCATAGGAACTAGAAAACAGCCACTGAGTGCGAATGAGATCCAACCGACACCCTGGCGCAGTTTTAATTCATCTCTATACGGGTGCGGTAAAGAAAGAACGTCGCCCAGAACGTCACTCCAGTACTAACGACTTCGAATAATATGTTGTACATTACCTTATAAATTCGCAATATTTTTTTCTTTTACAATCCATCCATCCATTCCATGCAGGGAATCCATTGGATGCGGGCGGCACAGGACCGATCTGTGTGGAGAACATTGAGGGAGGCCTATGTCCAGCAGTGGACGTCTATTGGAAATGATGACACCTACAATGTGTGTTATGCTCGGTACGCTCGGTATGCTCGGCTTTGGTTGAATTTTAAAATAAAAAAACATGGCGTTTTCATTTAAAAATGTTATTCCGAAACAAAGTGTGAAACTTTATGATGACGGATAAATTTTCACAGTGTCATGTCATCGGAGCTTTGTTACTTGATAAAACATCACACTGTGCAGCATTTTTTTTTAATTTAAAGGATACCGTCGAGCACCACAATACCACATTGTAAATTCACGACATTATGTTATAGTTCTAGTTTCCATATTCATGTGGCAAAACGGATCAACCAAAATCCTAGTTCGCAAGAAATATAACATAATCTTTCTCTTTTGTATAGTGGACATGTACATGGGTCCAAACTTGAATTTGACGAAGGTGGAGCGCCGTCAGATGGGCGCGTACCTCTGCATCGCCTCCAATGACGTGCCCCCGTCAGTCAGCAAGAGGATCATGCTTAGTGTCAATTGTAAGTATTTTCGTATCACCTTTATTTTTTTACATATGAAACACAAATGTGGGAAATTCTTCCTCACTTATAGTGAAGTATCAGCCTATCGGCAGATAGCCGTGTGGTCCCCGGCAGAGGCCACCCTCACTCTTACCGAGGTGTCGTAAAAGGCGACTAAGGTAAAGCTGCTTGCATGATCATCAGCACCCAGAGATGGAAAACTCTGCATTTATATCAAAACCCTCGCCAACCCGTCTGCCAAGCGTGGTGAGTATGGCAATTACCCCTCATGTGATTGAGGGAGGCCCGTGCCCCAACAGTGGGGACTTAAATGGGCTGATGATGATGATGATCAGCCTATAAACTGTCCCACTGCAGGGCAAAGGCCTCTATCATCGAAATCAAATTATCGCTACTATGATGGCATAACGCTTAATCACCACGCTTGCTAAATGCGGATTGGTGATCACAAACCCGAGCTATGTCCGAAAAAATCGAAACATACTTTTCGCTCGACCCGGGAATCGAACCCAGGGCCCCAAGATCACGGCTCGATACTTAAACCACTACAACAGGGCGCTGTCGCCTCTAGTCTCACTTATAAACCATAACAATTATACGGGTTACGTTTCGTGTTGAAAATGAAAGGAAGGATAACCGGAAATGCCTTTTATTTCAAATTTGTTGAAAATTCAGTTGATTCGCTTTCTTTTAATAGTAGTTTTAGAGCGAAACTTTCTTATCCTTGAAGTGAGTCAGACTATGAGAGTAAATGAATAGAACTGGTTTTGAATAAGAATTACAAAATTGTCCACAGTTCCACCTTCAATAGTGGTATCTACGAAGGTGATCGGTGTACCCACCAGCTCCCATACGAAGCTTGAATGCTTCGTAGAGGCTTATCCTCAAGCTATAAACTATTGGCTCAAGGGTGGTGAAGAAATGATACTGTCTGGGTAAGTTTAGTTGTAAACACATATCTCTATATTCAAAACATTTAGGCCAGGTTTTTCAGTAGTCTGATAAAAGTTAGCACACTGATAAATTATAATAAGATAAAAAGTAAGAGCCACTCTATGCCATGCAAATATTACTAACATGTTCTTACCACTTTAATTTATCGAGTATAATACTTCAGTCTGTTAATTGTTACCCGACGATGGAAAAATTGGCGGCGACGGGGACTAACCTCCCTTGGGTTTAAAGGTTGGCACTTGTGACTCTACTGGTGTCGCAGGTATCCATGGGCGGCGACAATCGGTTAACATCAGGTGATCCGTCTGCTCGTCTGCCACCTATTACATGAAAAAAACCTGCAGTATATACAGAGTAAGTCTGTGAACATTTACATCCCTTTGACTACGTGTTCTACCAACCATTCTGAACGACATCTGTTCTACGACTTTTCGAAACTCGTCGATTTTTTTTATAAATTCCCGCACAAAATGACCAAGTCACGTGATTGACTTTATATGAAAAGTTTTTTTATGCGCTTTTCGAAAATCATATAACAAATTTTGTTCAAAATAGTTCGTAAAAGACGTGATTAAAGGGATGTAATGGTTCACAGATATAGTATATAATTTTCGGATAGGGGTCGAGTTCAACTTATTGTAACATGTTTTTATTTCTTCTGCTCTACTCTGTCAAGTAACACTACTTTTACATGAGTGAAGATCATGCGGCAAAAAGAGCATACCTGTGACGGCCAATTGGGTGAAGGCCAGTTAGCCATGGAAAAATGAGACTGAAAAAGATTCGTGCCGACTTCTGCCAGTTGACTGGCAGAATCAAATTAGATAGGGGCTCCTATTATCGGAGGCCAAGGCTTACGTTGGGTCGCTGCGTTAATCTCGATCGACCGTCGATTGAGGGCAAATCAATCTATGGTAAATGGGCTATTTGACGTTGTATGATACATTTTAGCAGACCGAGTGATCTTTTAGAGCTACCAGACCTATCATCGAACGTTGATCGATGGAATCGATTAGTCGAACGATATCTGTCGATTAATTATAGCTACCAGTCGTTCGACGTTTCGTCCATGCCTTCGAACGATTCTTCTGGTTACTGAAAAACACCCTCAAGGTGGATGACCACGACCGATAGTCGGTGACCGATTTTTTGTAGGTAAAAAATAGAACATACTCAACAGCGCAACGCATAGGACATTCAAAAAGTAGGTTTTGCGTGGACCCGCACCCTTAGTTGGTTTACAAGCACAAATATCTAATATAATTGAATATAATAATAGTATCTTATTGAACACAAGTAATAGGATATAGATAAAGTACATAGAAACTTAAAATTTTGTTGCTCATTGGTAAGATATTACAATTGATATGATATTTGGAGAATCCAAAAACTAACCGACGCCGAAATATATTTCAGGATTTCAAGCTCATATTTTTATTTTATTTTCAGCGAAAAGTATGAGATAGCAGAAGAGCGCATTTCCGCATATCAGACTAGGATAGCGCTAACAATATCGGAATTCAACACGGAAGACAGTGGCACGTACACATGCGTCTCGACAAACACTGTGGGCAAAGCTGAAGGGACTATAAGACTTTATGGTGAGCAAGTATAAATAAATATGGCATCACATACATCGACCTGACTCTAAAGTAAGTTAAGCACCTAAATATAAATAATAAATAAATATTTCACAACATCACATACATTGATCTGACTCCGAGATAGGTAGCTCAAGCACCTGTGTTACGGATATCAGAATCAACAGTGGGATTACAAATATATACGTATAATACTTTTTTTAAATACATACTTATAATACATAGGGAACACCCAGACCAAACCTAAAGTAAAAAATAATAATACCTATCACATTTAAGGTGACGGTTAGGGCACACTAGCGACGCCAATCCATTTTGATTTTTAGCTACTAAACCGGATCCATTTTAAACAATTTCGGGGTTACAATCTCTTGGCAAACACTTACACTATTTATTAAATAACCATGCACAAATTTTGGGTCCATTTTTGTACGCGATAAATTAATTCACGCTAAAAGTGGCCCTTTTTGGCGGTAATCAATTTTTCGCGTAGGCATCGGACCCAACATTTGTGCATGGTTATTTAATAAATAGTATAATTGTTTGCCGAGAGATTGTACCCGATATTGTTTAAAATATATCCGTTTTAGCAGCTAAAATCGATTGGCGTCGCTAGTGTGCCCTACCATAATATATAACACGACGTGTGAAAGAAACTGGAAGAATGAAACTGTCCCTACAGTTTCATTGTAAACTCTCTAGGCAGTTAAACATTTTCAGGATCAATGAAATCAAGAAATGTTAATATCTTCTTGAACAAATACACACCATTATTTTATATCGTTTACATCCCAAAAACCTCCTATCATGAATAAAGTCCATTTAGCATGTTATTATATCAACAAAATAAGTGAAAAAAAATCTGCTGTTCAATGCAAAATAGAATATCCACGCGCCAATAATGTATGGAACAGCTGATTGGTGTATGGCACTGAACACACTGAACAAACACAAGTGTAATTGAATCTAACACACTAAGAGCGAAAGCTGGGTATCTACCAAAAGCAATATCGGCTATCACAACTAAAACATTAAGTTGAGACAACGTCACATCCCTTACCCTGGTCCCAAACTAAGGTGTCCTTTGTAGCACGGATACCAGTGCAAAAGTAACATTTGTATTTCAGACATAAGGACGCGGACGGTCCAAAGTCCGAAAAGCAAAGGTAGATTGACGACGTGACGCAGTGTATACCTACATAAATATCATCGGAACACAATCTCAGAAATAAATATGCTTGCTAAGAGAATTTTCTCATTATTATCAAGAAATTAAATTTGGTTCCTGAACAAATAATTTGGCAACATTTTATTTATATCTCTTAGATTATGGAAATAAAAACATCCATTATATTTTACTCATAAAAGTCGTTCTTGGAAATTACTCATAAGATACTTGTAGCAGGAACGCGTGTATTAAGGAAGAATTTTATTATCAAAAATATATGTTAGGAACGTATGTACCTACCTAATCAAACAGTTATTACGAAGGTTATATAAATTGCCCGGATAATTTATTTTAAATTGAATAAAATTATCCTTCTTGTGTCGTTTGTTCTCAATGAATTATCTTTTCCTAGACTATTTTCCGTTAGTTTTCTCTATCCTTAGCCACGTGGATCGCATGACATAAGGTGGAGCTGATTTGATCAGACCAGCGCCTCTTCTGCTCACTTTTTTCATCAGAAGTAGCTTCTCCAGGTGGCAATGTGACCAAAGAACTTAATGTCATTTGACTTATATGACCTATTTTATTACTTATACGATCAGTGGTAGTGAACGCTGCCTCTGGTGCAAGGGTTGCGGGTTCGATCCCTGCACAGTACAAACATTTGTGTGCATGAGCATGTCTTTGTATTGGTCTGGTTGTTATCTATGTATTATAAGTATGTATTTACAAAAGAAAAGTATTATATGTGAATATTTGTAATCCCACTGTTGATTCTAATATCCGTAAAACAGGTGCTTGAGCTACCTATCTCGGAGTCAGATCAATGTATGTGATGTTGTGAAATATTTATTTATTATTATACGCCAAAGGTTGTGGATTCGAATACTGCTCTTGATAAACATTTGCGTGATGAGTAGAATGCAGATAGGCTATTTAATTGTGATGTGATAAGGTAAGCAGGTACATACATTAATTTAGTCATGGCGAAGAAAAAGTGGATATGGGTGGAACACATTGCGAGGATGGACGAAAGTTGATGGACAAAGTTAGTCCTCAAGTGGACACCAGAGTGCGCAGCAGAGCGCCACAGCGCTGGGTGGACGATATCCGACGCCACGGAGGTCGGGACTGGATGAGTCAGGCACGGGATCGCCAGGATTGGAAAAAGAGGGAGGAGGCCTACATCCAATATTGGATCTGCATGGGCCACCGTTATGATGATGATACTTACATTCTACTGTCCGCTAACTAAAAAGTCGCTGAGCCTCAGGGAGTCGCTGTGATTTAGCGACCTTTTAACGGACGGCAGCGTTGTAGTCCCTGCTTAGATTCTGATACCCATAAAACAACTCTGTGGTAAGGTCCATGTATGTGTTGTTGTCTGATCCACCCTGGACCAATATTGTGTTTGTTGTGTCTGGGTGTAATATGCGCATTTAAGTATATATTTGTGATATCCGTATAGTAACACAAGTGCGTATGCTACTTAGTATGGAATCAGGTTAATGTATGGCATGTTCTATAAATATTTTTTATTTAGAACACATTGTTAAGAACTAACATTTTTTGGATCTTAACAGAAATAAAAATAACGACAACTACGACCACCACTACAACAACAACTACTACAACAACGACGACGACGACTACAACGCCGGCGCCGACCACTACAGAATATTTTCCGCCCGGTAAGTTAAGCTGCGTTTAACATTTTACAAAATCAGTCAATATACTTAGATGCTGGAATAAAGATGTAAGATACAAGAAGAAATACTTTTTTTATAGTCACCTGAACTCCAACGCTAATTAAATGGGCTTTTACGATCCATTGATGACGCCGACGTAAAAAACAAACATGCTTGTGATGATTGTGACACGAATGACGTGGGCAAAATAAGTTTTAAAATCACCAATATTATTTTATTTTACAATGGTTTCGTCTTGAACAATTTTTCATTTATGTCTTTTTTAAATGAAATTATCATTAAAATCAATAAAATATGTAGGCGTCGCCACTGGAACGTAAAGGGGTCCCATGTTAATGTCTCTGTCACAGAGTTGATATAGAAAGGGATACCATGATATTTGAGTAGCTCGGATAACTCCTAAAGTTAAAAAGCATCTAAATATTTCGGGGTAAGTAAGTGTAATTCCATGCCACAGTGAATACCGTAGCTCGTACTCGTAGCACAGGTACAAGCATTGTAGATTCATTGTCTACGGCTACGTAGCACGCTACGATATTCGTAGAAATTCGTAGCCCGGATTAAAATAGCCAGGGGGAAAACGTAGGTTATTTTGACGAGCTCTGCTTTTGTGGTCTTGCCGCGTGCGCTACACGTTGCGCAACAAGTATAGCTAAAGCGAAACGAAACGTTGTAAGTTGATATCTGAAAACTTTGTGACAATGACATAAGTGATTTTGATAGATTTGACAGTGACGTATCTGTTGTTTTTTTGTCTTGAATTCCAGTTTCGAGTATACTCGTAGTGTTCGGTATTTCTCGGACCTCCATAAAATATTTAAAAATCTTTATTCGTAAATGTTGACTTTAACCGTTTAATCTTTGTTTTCTTAGAATACGTGGTGCCCCTTCAACCGGCTGAGCAAAAATACACTCCTGATGTCACGACATATGGTAAAAAATTAACCTTATTTCAATCCAATATTAATTAAATTACCATTTGAAAAACATAAATTAAAATAACGAACAGCTAGATTTCTTTAGACGAGTAAATCTTTAAAGTATGTTTTACGGAAGAGTTGATACATAATATTTATTTGAAATTATTTTATTTGTAGACACGGTGCAGAATGTGCTCGAACAGTCAGTTCTCGACAACAACTATGTACCAACTGCGGAATCCACGGG
Organism: Marasmia exigua; assembly: GCA_019059595.1. Classification (NCBI taxonomy): domain Eukaryota; kingdom Metazoa; phylum Arthropoda; class Insecta; order Lepidoptera; family Crambidae; genus Marasmia; species Marasmia exigua. The sequence goes on along the minus strand of CM032475.1, from coordinate 16,381,098 downwards.
TTCCAGCGGCCATCAAGCCTTACCTCTCCCCACTCTCGCTCTAATTTCAGGGTTTTTACACTTTAAAAAAATACTGCTTCAAAGCCTCGAGACATTTCTTTTATGTGTACGTAGAAATTCTAATAAATTACCAATACAGGGTACGAGATGATAAGTTAGCTTTTATTGTTTTGTAATTTTTATAATATCAATGTCAATTCAATATCAAATGGGGGTTTACTTTGAAAAAAAAAAAAGTTAAGTTAAAGTTACTCAATACGGCCAGTAAAAAAAAGTATCAACATTTTAAGTTTTTGGTAGGTTTGTATTATGTTTTGTCGTATTTAATTGTAAAACGGTGTATGATGGAAAGCACGAAGTAATGTAAATATAGCAATAATATAAGATACTTTAAGATAACTCCTTAACATGATGTTAGTTGCTTAAGTTTGGGAATTGTGATAGGTTAAGTTAAAATAATATGTCTTAAAAATAATGCGTAAATATGACTTGTTAAAGAATAGATTTATTTGATAATTATATGTATCAATAAATCAAAATTTAATTTCAATGTGCCAAATAAAATTTGAAAAGTATAAATTGTCGACAATTTTGGTGTTTTAACTTAATAAAGTTTTATTATTATTGTAAGATTATGTTACTAAACATACCACCTGTATGTATATTTTGTAAAAAAATAAATGAATTAAATTTAAATAATAATAAGAATTACCACTTATATAACAGCTAGTGTTCAACTTGAATCAGTTTTACTATAAAGCGATTTTGTACTTTATGTATCCATAAACAAAATGATAGAGAGCTAACTTGGTTTTCGCAGACATATTTCTTAGTTTTTAATAGACTATGAAACAGACAAAATAAAACTTTCTTAGATTTTAAAATAATGTTTTCTTTCATATTTGTACGAAATAAAATAATAATAAAAATATATTGACCATCTCTCTCGGCCAACGAAATTAAAATACCATTTACAGTTTAATCATAAAAAGGCATATCAAATTAAATTGTATAAACTTTCTTGTAAATATAAATAAATACTACGTATATTGAATAAGAAATAATATAAAGTTCTAGAAGCAATCGTCTCTTTCCCAGTTATTTTATATTTGCTTTCATTAGTCTTCAATAAAGAGAAATACTTAAGTTATTTCATAAAGTTCAATCTCAAAAATTTCTGTCTTTACATTTCGCGGATGTTGTTCATAAGCGTTATTTAGTTTTAGGAAAATGTTATGTAAATATTGGTTGTAGAACAGCAAACAACCCTATAACAATGTATAAAATGTAGGTATTACATTAATTAATCACTTATACCTGCCACGAATGCCATGAGTAATGATTGTACATAGTAATTCATTAAAGAAACGATTTGTAAAAACTTGGTTTTTATTTGTGTAATCTGATCGTAGATACCCTGTAAGATAGATAGATGGGCTCTTTTTCCACAACACACAAAACAAAGAGATTCAATGTACAATTAAGACGGCCTTACAGCAGGAAGCAATATCTAAGACTCTACTAAATAATATCACATGCAGTGTAGGTTCTATCTTCATAAATTAGAGAAATTATAATACATATACTATAATTATATTATATACATAACCGTGATATAGTAGAAAAACTGCTGGATAGTCGCCTTCGTTGGTACGTGTTCATGTCCTGCCAAAATGCGGACAACTACGTGGGAAACACACATACACGTGTGTGTGTACACACACACACGGGAGGCTGCTGTTGATTTAGACATGAGTGAAAAGAACATCTAAACAAACAAAGATCCTGTATAAAGGGAACTTTTAGAGAATATATTTTTACTGAAAAATCAAGCTTATTTTTGCATACGCCTTTCATGACAATCATCTCTAGCAGGATTTGTTTTTTTTAGTGACCCCTTTTTAAATCATTTTTTTAATCGTGCTAGAGATACAATGTGTGAATGAATGGCTTGTGCAAAATGAGCTTGAAAAATCGCAAATCCTTTTTCATTTTAAATGTTAGTTATTGTATTAATTATTTCGTATATTATTTTTCATCTAGCTATAGCTCATAAAACGTCCACTCGTACTACTCTAGCTGTACAAGACTGGTGTGAATTCATAAATTGTAAATCTGAGGGAAGGAGCACTGGCACTCACGGCTGGACTAGTCCACCGGTTCAAAGTCGCTCAAAGAGCTATGGAAAGGGCTATGCTCGGAGTATCTCTGAAGGACCGCATCAGAAATGATGTAATCCGACAGAGAACCAGAGTCACCGACATAGCCCACCGAATTAGCAAACTGAAGTGGCAGTGGGCTGGTCATATTGTAACGCAGCCTGCAGGGGCTTCGTTATACTACATAACTACTCATAAAGAAAGTTACCTTTGGTGTTAACTATAGAGCTTCGTTTTCCGTTTGCTATAGAGCTTGTATATCATTTTATGATTATGTCTTGTATTAGCATTACTCTTATTTGTGTTATTTTAATGTTCCTTGTACATTTTTATCTGTAAATAAATTTAAAGTTATTGTTGTAAATATTTAGATTGTCTATCTGACATTGTCCGACAGCTGACGTTGTCTAACTGTTTTTATTTTTCTATCGAATTGTCTATTCAAATTTAACTATGGAGTTTAGCTATGTTTCGAGAATATTCTATATTGTATGAATTTTAAAATTTAAATGTTGTAGAATAGAATGCGCATGGGCAATATAAAAGGACGCACATGGGCAGGACGACCAGTCGACCACCAGCTCTGAAGAAGCTCAGAACCTCAAGCTATAACAGTGCCAGTATACGTTTACCCGTAGAGTAACGGTGCCGGGGCACGAAGGGTGTTGCCTCCCTGCACCTACGCGCGTCTACCTTCATTCGTGCGCGTATCCGCGTCGCGCCTACCCGCGGCCGGCTTGCGGCGTGCGCGTATCTGCGCCCCATTTGCCGCCTCCTACGCTCGGCGGAGCCCTACCGCCCGCCTCTTGCGACGCTGGATCCTACCGGCGCGCTGCCTGTGCTCACCCTGTGTTACCGCCCTACCACGGTTGCCCATTTTGAACTTCTACCTTGTATATATATATTGTGTAGTGTACCGGCGTAAATAGCTAGTTTTAAGTCAGTTTTAAGTTAGATTTAAGATTTTCTGGACGAGCCATCATTGTACATACCTCTTATAATTATAGCCCTCTTCCCTCTATTCTTATCTTTTCTTCTTCCCCCTACCTTTTAGCTCCGTAACCCTCCGTTACGCGACAGTTTGGCGCCCAACTCTATAGAATCCCTCCCTGTTCTCAAAATTCTAAAATAAACTTGCACAAGTTTCTGTATATAACATACCTTTTGGCTCCCTATTAGACGTCTCTTACTTCTTAGATATTTCTTTCCCTATTCTTCCTCTATTTTTCTCACTAAAATAAAGTAAATAAAATAAAAACTATTGTAAATATTTTATTGCTTTAAAATTACAAATATCTTAGAAATGGCTCGTCTTATAAACTTTAATTTACTTAATAAGGCGGAACTTGAATACGAACTTATAATTAGGAACGAAACTCCTGCGGATAATCTTGTATCGCTTAGAAAACAAATTGTTTTATTGCTTCGTAATTTTCCTACGGAGGACATTATTGATTCTCCCGTTCCTCTGAGTGACGATTTGTCACAAGCTTCTTCTACAATCTTATATTTATCTTCGATGTTGGACCGATACGAATCGGGTAATCTGAAATTATTTAAGAAAATTGAAACTTATATAAATCACTTATTTTATCGACTTGACAGAATTGACACTGATGTAAGTGACAGCGACTCAAACCTTATAGAACTCTATGACGACTTAAAAAAGAAGTTTACTCTTTTGACTGAACGTTTTGACGCTTTTTCAAAACCAGCTGAGACTTCACAGGTACAAACCTCTTTGGACTCACCCTTGCCGATTTCTCAACCTAACTGTATGCCACCTTTTCATAATTTTCTCTTACCAAATTATCTAAATGAGCTAAAAAAAATTACTTTTGATGGGACAACTTGTCCTAGAGCTTTTCTATCGAAAATTGATGAATTTTTACTTACGAACAAACTTGATAAGCAAATACTTATAAGCTCGGCCTTCAACATTTTTGAGGACGATGCTTCTTATTGGTTTAAATTCCAACTAAGTCGTGACCCTTCGTTAACTTGGGATCGCGTTTCCGAGTTGTTAATTAAGGACTTTGGCCATTCTGATTATGACCATAAACTACTGCAGGCAATAAAATCTCGTACTCAGGGTAAATCTGAGTCTATTATGGTTTATATTCCGAAAATGTTTGAAATGTTTTCGAGACTAAGCGAGAAATTACCTGAGCAGGAGAAACTGCAAATACTTCTACGTAACATCCGTCCTTGTTATACTTCTTTTGTTGCTCTTAATAAAGTTGATTCTATTGGCTCTTTAATTTCTGTATGTCAACAATTTGAGCGCTGTATTGACCGCGACAATAATTTTAAAGAACCTGAAATGAATACTCTTATTCCTGAATTATCCTATAAACCTAAACACGGTTCTACACTTTTACCGAACACTAAACCTAATGTTACACATACTTTTCACTCTAAACATTCTTTCACTCCTAATTATGATTCTCATAAATCTAATAACTTTAAGCCTTTTCGTACGAACTTTTCTTCGCAGAATAAAAATTCTGCACATGCGATATCTGAAAATGCTCCCAAGTTTCAGGCGCATTTGTTTTGCGTTCGATGTCGAATAAATGGTCATTCTTTGAATTCTTGCACTAAACCAAGATTCTTAGTCTGTTTTAAATGTGGTTTGAAAGACTTTAGAGCTTCGGATTGCCCGAAATGTAAAGCTGACAAGCCTCAACCTTCTTCATCCTCTAACTCAAAAAACTAACATATGACTTGGTTAAACGAAAAGAAAATTTTGATGTTGATGACTGGCATAATTGGTTAAAAATAATTAAGAACTTTTTCGCAAGTTATGGAACTTCTTCGGTTTATTACGACAACGAAAGAGATTTTAACCGTCCTTTTATTAACGTTTCTATTTCAAATGTTGAGTTTACGGCGTTACTTGATAGCGGTAGTTCAATGACTATTTTAGGTAATAACTCGCACTTTAAAATTTTGGAACTGGGCTTTTCGTTATCCAAGTCTGATTATATTACGGTTAGCACTGCTAGTAAGCATCGTGTTAAATCTTTAGGATTTTTTATTCTTCCTTTTACCTTTAACGACCAAACTAGACTTATTAAAGCATATGTTATTCCTGAAATATACCCGTCTTTGATACTTGGTGTTGACTTTTGGAGGGAATTTAATTTGGTTCCCAAAATTTTATCGTGTGCCTTTTCTCTTAATAAACCATCCCACTTTAACAACTCTGTGGAGAAACAAATCCTACCTTACGAAAATCTTACTTCTGAAGAAAAGGTTATCGCTGATGATATTATTTCGCGTTTTAAGCAAATTTCCTTTGAAGCCAAGGGTGAACTTGGTCGTACTGATCTGGTTAGCCATCGTATCGATACTGGAGATACGCTGCCTATTAAACAACGTTGTTATAGACTCTCTCCCGAGAAACAAAAAGCTCTAATTGCTGAGGTGGATAAAATGATTGAGTGGAAGGTCATTGAGAGATGTGAAAGCCCTTGGTTGTCTCCGGTTCTTATTACGCCTAAAAAGAATGGCGAATGGCGATTTTGTGTCGATAGTAGAAAACTCAACTCAGTTACTCGTAGGGATGCCTATAGTCTTCCTTTTATCAATGAAATACTTGACCATCTCAAAAACGCTAAATTTTTATCGAGTATCGATATCGCTAAAGCTTTCTGGGAGATTCCTTTACATGTAGACGATCGGGATAAGACCGCCTTTTATGTCCCCGGTAGAGGAATGTACAGATTCACTGTTATGCCCTTTGGTTTAACTAATGCACCTGCTACACAGCAGAGGTTAATGGATATCCTATTCACTCCTGAATTTGACAACAAAGTGTTCTGTTATCTTGATGACATTATTATCATAGGCTCCTCGTTCCAAGAACACATAGGACTTCTAATTAAAGTGCTTGAAAAATTAACTTACGCTAAACTTACCATTAACTTTGAAAAAAGTCTTTTTTTTAAGAAAGAATTAAAGTACCTTGGATATGTTGTTGACGATAATTGTTTACGAGCTGATCCTAGCAAAATTCAAGCTATTATGGACTTTCCTGTACCTACTTCACGCAAAGAAGTGCGTAAATTTCTGGGTACGTGTAGTTGGTTTCGTAGGTTCATTCCTAATTTCAGTACTATAGCTGCACCTCTTAATAAATTAACATCATCTGCTAAAACTTCTCCGAAATTTTCTTGGAGTTCTGAGGCTAACTCTTCCTTTCTGAAACTAAAAGAATATCTTGTAACTACCCCAATTCTTGCTTGCCCCGATTTTGATCAACCGTTTTCTGTGCATTGTGATGCATCTAACACTGGCATTGGAGCCATGCTTACTCAAACGGTTAACGACAAAGAAGTTGTTATAGCCTACATGAGCAAAACACTTAACAAAAATGAAAGAAACTACTCTGCTACTGAAAGAGAAACTCTAGCTGTTATCATTGCCTTAGAACATTGGCGGTGCTATCTTGACAATGGCAAACCGTTTACTGTATACACTGATCATGCCGCATTAAAGTGGTTTTTGAATTTAACAAATCCTTCTGGTAGACTCGCTCGTTGGTCACTTCGCCTTTCTTGCTTTAATTTCACGCTGAAACATAAAAGAGGAAAGGATAATATTGTCCCTGATCTACTTTCTCGTTCTAAAAGCGAGGACAGTCATATTATCGCTCCTTTATCTTCGAATGAAGCCACGTCTTTAGACTTAGAGCGCTATAATAAAATCTTTCGTAATTGTTTAACTGATCCTCAAAGTCATCCTAACTATACGATTAAGGATAATAAACTATTTCGTTGCACTAATACTCCTTATTCTTTAACAGACGATTTCATCTGGAAAGAAGTCCCTATCCCTTCTGAAAGAGAATCTTTGATAAGAAATGCTCATGGTTCCGCTACAGATCCGCATTTGGGCGTATTTAAAACATACAAAAAAATATCATTGTTATATTACTGGTCTGGCATGTTTAAGGATATAGCTAAATTTATTTCCAATTGCGAAACTTGTTTGGCTTATAAACACTCTAACCACTCGCCTTACGGTCCTATGGGAAAACCCAAAATTTGTTCTAGACCTTTTCAATGCATTTCTTTGGACTTAATAGGTCCATTGCCAATGACTAGGCGACGTAACCAGTACATTCTCGTTGTAAATTGTCTATTCACCAAATATACACTTATTTTTCCTTTGAAACGAGCTATAACTACTAGTATTATACATTACTTAGAGAATTCCGTGTTCTTAGTTCATGGAGTACCTCAAACAATTATTATGGATAACGGTCCACAATTTCAATCGCATGAATTCCATAATTTCCTTGGACGTTATAGAATTCCGCATATATCTTACACTCCTCACTATTGTCCTCAGGTCAATACTACAGAACGCTACAATAAAACAATTATTACCGCACTAGCTTCACTGGTCGGTGAAGACCATAGGTCTTGGGACCTTCACCTATCTAAGATTCAGTTTGCAATGAATAACTCTGTAAATGAAGTAACTGGATTTACTCCTGCATTTTTAGTATTTGGTCGTGAACTCATTACTTGTGGTTCTATTTATTCTCAGGGTTACGACTTAGAAGAAATTACCTTTTTACCTCGTGATTTATATGCTAGAAATATTGGCCTTCTATCGTCAATTTTTGATAGAGTTCAGGTTGCACTGCGCATATCTCATGTAAAGAATTCTAACCGTTACAATTTAAGGCACTCTTTTAAAGAATTCAATGTTGGAGATATAGTGTGGCGTGAAGACTACTCTTTAAGCAATGCTGGTGCATATTTTAGCGCAAAATTAGCTCCTAAATATGTTAAATGCAAAGTCGTTGAGAAATTGTCACCTCTTGTATACATTCTTGAGGACTGCAACGGTTGCCGCGGTAAATGGCATGTAAAAGACTTTAAGAAATGACTACCTTACTGTTTGACTTTACTAGTATTATATGTATTTATTTGCACACACATTGGACTGATTTTTGGCTACTTCAGTCTGATATTTTTTATATATACTTAGCGACTAATCTCGTCTCTCTTTACTTATAGGATTCTCTCTTATAGTACCTACTTACTTGCTTAACGTTTTCTTTTAAAAGGCGCTTCTTGACCTTTTAATTCTAAACTTTAGGGCTCTCTTTTGCCTTATCTACTTACTACTTAGCGCTTCTTTGACTACAGAGGCGTTTCTTTTAAAGGTAAATTCAACCTTTAAAATTTGTGTCCTTTGATAGGGAATACCTGAGAGAGACTAGATTGTCGGCTATGGTCATCGACACTAATGGGTTTTAAGAAACGGAGCGGCTGACAACTCCCTAAATAAGCCTAAAGTCATTCTTATAGGGTACTTCCTATGGAGTTTGCGTCATTGATAGTGAACCCTACTCCTCTTTGTGATTGGTTCGTATGTTAGAGTGATTGTTAGAGTGACTGGATTTGAATTGTTTTTGGATTGTGGAATGGTATGTTTAAGTGAAGGTTGACTGGTTAGACTGATAGTAAGGATAGTATTCTCTTAACCTTATAATCAAAATTTTCTCTGAGTCGAAAATTTTTCTGGGGTCGTGGGAGAAATGTAACGCAGCCTGCAGGGGCTTCGTTATACTACATAACTACTCATAAAGAAAGTTACCTTTGGTGTTAACTATAGAGCTTCGTTTTCCGTTTGCTATAGAGCTTGTATATCATTTTATGATTATGTCTTGTATTAGCATTACTCTTATTTGTGTTATTTTAATGTTCCTTGTACATTTTTATCTGTAAATAAATTTAAAGTTATTGTTGTAAATATTTAGATTGTCTATCTGACATTGTCCGACAGCTGACGTTGTCTAACTGTTTTTATTTTTCTATCGAATTGTCTATTCAAATTTAACTATGGAGTTTAGCTATGTTTCGAGAATATTCTATATTGTATGAATTTTAAAATTTAAATGTTGTAGAATAGAATGCGCATGGGCAATATAAAAGGACGCACATGGGCAGGACGACCAGTCGACCACCAGCTCTGAAGAAGCTCAGAACCTCAAGCTATAACAGTGCCAGTATACGTTTACCCGTAGAGTAACGGTGCCGGGGCACGAAGGGTGTTGCCTCCCTGCACCTACGCGCGTCTACCTTCATTCGTGCGCGTATCCGCGTCGCGCCTACCCGCGGCCGGCTTGCGGCGTGCGCGTATCTGCGCCCCATTTGCCGCCTCCTACGCTCGGCGGAGCCCTACCGCCCGCCTCTTGCGACGCTGGATCCTACCGGCGCGCTGCCTGTGCTCACCCTGTGTTACCGCCCTACCACGGTTGCCCATTTTGAACTTCTACCTTGTATATATATATTGTGTAGTGTACCGGCGTAAATAGCTAGTTTTAAGTCAGTTTTAAGTTAGATTTAAGATTTTCTGGACGAGCCATCATTGTACATACCTCTTATAATTATAGCCCTCTTCCCTCTATTCTTATCTTTTCTTCTTCCCCCTACCTTTTAGCTCCGTAACCCTCCGTTACGCGACAATATTAGCCGCAGAACTGACCGCCGTTGGAGCCGTAAAGTCCTTGAGTGGAGACCGCGACTCGGTAAGCGTAGTGTAGGACGCCCTGCGACAAGATGGGATGATGACATTCGAAGGCTGGCTGGTGTGGGCTGGATGAGAGTGGCCGAAAATCGGGAGCAGTGGCGTGCATTAGGGGAGACCTATGTCCAGCAGTGGACGAGTGTGGGTTGCTGATGATGATGTTGATGATGAGCACTGGTGACCTGTAACACGGGCTTCTTCTAGAATCCTATATCAGGCACCAGTCTCACACTCATGGCGCTACGAAATCATAATTTTTGTAACACATTAGTATTAGCAAATTTATTGTACGTAATCTTATTTGTGAGAAAATAAAATAAATATATTAATATTTTGCTGAACTATAGTCCAGCACTTGAACATTATCTCACCTGATGGAAAGTGACGATGACGCTTAGGAAAATTTACTGTCTTAATTTCATTACAATAAGTAAACATCTGTTAATTGCACCACCTAACCGTAAAAGGGCTCTTAACAGGCCATCAAATCGCAAAGGTAATCTTAAATCAAATTAAACTGTTCTTTTGTTTAGTCCGAGCGCATCGGGCGTGCAACCCAACCCTATTCCACAGGGTTATTTATGTACCTACGCAACACCTTTCCCACACTCTTTGTGATGCAAATGTAAGGCCAAAGACAATTTATATGCTAATTTAGTTATCGTTGCATATAATCGCATGGCTGCTTATTTATCTGGCCATGTAATAGCATAGCTGACGTTTTCTTTTTGCAGCCAAACGGAGTGCAACGTCTACTTGGAAATAAAAGGTTTTTCTTTCCCCTTCGATACACGCGATAAGATTTTTTGAGAGGCGGCAAAAGAGCCTGATGGCAAGACATCGCTGTCGGTCATGAACATCTACATGATAAGAGGAGTCGCTCAGTTGTGAGCCTTTTAGGAAGGAGAACGGTCAGCATCAAAAGTAGCTTAACACTTTAGTACCATGTCAAAGTAACTGTTCTATCTATTTAGTCAGTTTCTAAGGGGTACGTAAATAATGTTACTTCGACATGGTACTAAAGTGTTAAGCTACTTTTGATGCCGTACGAACCGTACGTTCGTCTCTTAAAGATTTTTAGTCATACTATCAGGAATTATTGCTGCATCAAAACTGTTCTAATGGAGGCTATCGCGTGTAAAATATCCGCTATATGGCGTGCTTGCAAACTGAGGTCCTACTTCAACATCATTGGCTAATTTATTCGTTAAATGTCAATTTGACATATCACGTCTAAAAATACTCAGTCACCTTGTAGTTGGACCTCAGTCCTATAGTACGCCATCTTGCGGATTTTTCGCACACGATAGCCCCCATTAGTCGAAGTAGGTAGGTACTTGGTATTGTTCATCACTTGCATTAATGACCTAAATGTTATAAGATAAACGTAAAAGGTGAAGTTATGAGACTTTGACCACAATAATCGCTTACCATCAGGAGCCCAAATTAACATTTATTATCATACGACATATATCACTAAAGCATAGTTTTTTTGTATGGTTTTCAGGTGATATCCGCCAAGTTTTCAAAATTTCACGAACACGAGAATTGGGCTCCAGTTCTCCCACATGTCACATAAAAAATGGAAAAATAAATAGGTACCTACAGTCACGCGCACTGATAAGTATACAACCTCGTTCAAATATGAACCGTATTGTTCCGCTTTAAGAGTCGATGTGTTTTCATTTCATTGCAGGTGACAGTACTTGACCACACTTGAAAACTTTTACCAAACGTATTTTAATATACCTAAGTTAAAATCAACATCGAATCACGTTCAAAATTATTTCTAGCAATGTAGCTAATTTTCCTTTATTCCCATTCATTACAATTCCGAATAGGCCTACTTTAGTATAGACACAGACTTTTTCGGTCTTGAGGGTCTTCAACGAAACCATTCCGTAACGGAAGAGAAATACATGTCGCATCGAAAAAAGAGACAAACAGCGCGTGTGAAAGTGACAGGGATAGAGATTTGGTCGTCAATTCGGTTTCATTGTAGTCCTACAGTTTCATGTGCATTTGTAGTGTGAGGTAGGTAATGTACGAAACATCAAATACAAGTAAAGTTAAAACAAGTTATGCCTTCCAATTTTATCTTGAGTTGTTCAGGGATAATCAACGGAACAATTTTACGATAAAAGATTTTTCTTAATTACGAGCTTGACGTCTCGAGTTTATAAATAAGGAAAGTGACAAAATTCTACTCAAGAACCATTTATAATTCACAATAACGGAGTTGTCAGGTCAGCCTGCGCTGAAATTCTTTGTTTAGTAGAAGCAAGACTCATTGAGAAATCCATCAATTTAATTGTTTGTCATTATTGTTGGCACAATCTTTTGGGAAAAATTGTTACTTTCTAAGCTCTGACACAAAAAGAGGACTTTTTGAAATAGCCATCAGTTTGTGTATCTCTGTGTACAGTGCAAAGAATCTGGTGCGTATTCTCGTGCGATCGACATTCAACATGACAATTCGATGGACAAATGTGTAAAAATCTACTAATTCGCCATTACTGTCGCGAATTGGACGCCGGTTTTGGTCGCTGACTGAAATTGGAACTAAAACTGTGTTACCAGGAAGTGTCGCATTAGTGATCAGACTTCTCACATTTTTCAAAGAAAATATTCTAAAATCCAAAGAAAAATTAGAGTACGACGCCCCAGTCAAAAATGCGTATCAGTTAAAGGTGTGTGTGCGTCTGCCACGTGCTACACGCAGAAGTTCATATTGAGTAAATGGGCGTGGCCTGAATTTAGAAAAGTATTTTTTTTCTAAAAATATAAGCCAATAAGTTATGAATTCTTTATGTTTTCTTGTTGCTGTCTGAGAGAGCAATATCTATGTGTCTGGTTCCTTTATCTCAGGTTTGCGTGCAAAGGTAGTCGCTTAAGTATGCTTACATAATGGAAAAGTATCAATAAAAGAAGTACAGGCGAGTATTACCAGCGTGGTACTTGCAAATACTATGTAGGCGGGCAAAATCCACTAAAATGGAGTGTTTAAATAAACAACCACTAATTTAACGGGAGCTCGATTACCTAGCTTAATCCGGACCACGTCACACGCGCAGGTAATAAATAAGCCATTTTCGCAACAAGCAGCTCAACATTACCCATAAAGTAAGGTATACTCCTGATAATTTTACCCTACTAGGGTAACGAATTTAAAACACATATGCAGGATTCAATCAATCTTTATCCGTGGAAAAATATATGGTTTATACCATTCCATTCCATTGATTTAGTATCAGATTGAGGTTTTTTTATGTGATACGTGGCAGACGAGCAGACAGATCACCGGATGGTAAGCGATTGCCGCCGCCTATGGACACCGGCGTTACTAGTGGAGTCACAAGTGCGCTGCCAACCTTTAAACCCCCCTTTGCCCTTTTCCCTTTCCTTTAGGTTGGTCGAACTGGTCCGGCGTTATGGTAATTCAAAGTTTTTGGGCAAGTCCATTTCAAAAGTAGAAAATTAGTAAAAAATAACCCAAACAATTTGGACCAACTACATAATTTTATTACAGAACCATTGACATAAACGCAACATTTGACGGCGACATGCCAGTCGCCATTTGTATGGAGCAATTTGGGTTTGCCTAAAATAATGTGATTTTGTGAAAAAGAATGTGAAAAATGGCAAATACCGTATCGTGTCACATAAGGGTTCACATAAAACCAGCGCCATGGTCTGCGAGTACTTCTACCTAAAGCCATTGCCGAAGCTGAGTGAGCTTCTTTTCACTGAGCATCGCGACACACATCCAAATGCATTATAACTTTCTTTTTTTCTCTTAATTTTTATATGAACGTGGGAGAGCCACGCTTCGGCATGAATGGGATGGCTAGACCGGAGTGATACCACAGCCTCAGAAAACCAACGTGAATCAGCATTGTGCTATGTTTGCTGCGTGAGTGTGAGTACCGGAGGCCCAATCCGGGGGAAACGGGGGTTTGAAGGTCGGCAGCGCCCTTTATGACTCGGCTGGTGTCACGTGTGTCCATGGGCGGCGGCAATCGCATACCATCAATGATCCGTCTGCTCGTCTAGTCACCTATTACATGAAAAAAAACTCCTCTTTTTCTTGTATTGTTTCGTTTGTTGTTTTAGTTTGTATTTGTTTCTTTTTCTGTTTGTTTTAATGTAGTATAATTATACTTGTTGCATTGTGCATTCCTATCTATAAAATGTGGTGTATCGTGTACACTGAGAATACGATACAGCACATTTTACATATAAATGTTTCTATATATTACAATAAAGTAACCTTTGCAACCTTTAACAGGGGAACCAGACCAACTGAAACATGGTTTCATGTTTCAAAAACAATCCAAAATGTCTAAGTTTATTTACGACGGTTTCCCTCACAATCGAGGTGATGGTAGATATAAGAACATGAGCATTACAAGCAAAAAACAATTCTAAAACTTTTGTTTTGGAATTGTTTTTTGATCCTGCGCCTTTTGGCGCACGATCTTATCCATCTCTTTGATCTTAGCGTGTAGGTTGCGTCCAAAGCTGTCGCTTTGAAACCCAGCTTAGACCATGATTCAGGATTTAGTAAGTCTGTAACGTAATGGACTGCCTCGGTAGCGCAGTGGTTAGTGGGTCGCACTTTCAGCGATGGCTGCGCAAGAGGTCCCGTGTACCTAAGATTTCGGTAAAATATTCTTAGTGTCAGCCCGGAGTCTGGAAGTCGGCGGCCATGTACCCTCGTGCCTCGGAAAATACGTTAAGCCGTTGGTCCTGCTCCTCTCCGGTCGTGTGCCGTCGGAATATGAGGGTAAGGGAAAAGAGAGTGCACTTGGGTTTGCGCACACACTTGAGCACTATAATAATATCCTGCTTACGTGGCTGATCGTCGAGATTGGCCGCCTTAGCCGTATTCGGTTGGAGGATATTATTATTAATGTAATGTAAAGGGGACTCTTTTTCCCGCACTTAGACTCCCATTTTACTCATATGCATTGTGTGTGTTGGGTCCTGGGTACTCTAGCCAGCCTAACTCCGCCCAGAAGCGGAGAAGCCTCCTGAGAGCTTCACTGGCTTCGCAGAGTACCTTTCGGCGATCCGAGGATTTTTTCGCGTTGTCTGGTCACCGCATCGCACCCCAGCACTACGTGGGCGACTATTCCTCGGCGCTGAAGCATCCTCTGCATAGAGGGCTGTCGGTAGCGCCTAAGATGTAAAGATGTTGGTTTCAGGGACAGTGGCTCATGATTGTCCCTATAATAATTCTGATATTTTTCCGCTGAGGTTTAGAAGTCGTTTTGTGTAGTGCGATTGGTGAGTCTGATATTAATAATGAAGTGACTGCCGTCTGTCCTTCACATAATTATTACAGGGGAACCAGATCCAACTTATTCCCAGAGCGATGGCACGCTTTGTTAAGATATATCAAATAGTAGGTAAATTAGTCTTACATGTACAGTGAGTAAATAAGGCATTTTCGCACCTAATACCACAACGGCAGAGTGCCGATAGTAACCGGCACATAATTCACTACGCAGCCGTGTGAAGGTGGGCCGATAATATCTTTGCTTTGTTCCCGTGACGGGCAGACAGATGCGACTAGACTGTGCCATGAATGTGAAAACACCCACTTTCCTTTGCGTAACACTATTTCCGAGATCATATTTGGAGGTTCAGCTTAATAACGTCTAGTTTACTCTTCATTCCTTAGACAATTTAACACGAGACTGTGGCATGTGGACTCATTCCCCTCTGCCAAAGTACACGAACAAACGTTCGTGTACGTTTATTAAACTAGATCGGCGCTGATCAATCGCCATTTCGAATTCATATCTGTCGCTGAGCGGAACTCGTCAAAATGGTTCTTGTGAAGTTTTTACTTACGAACGACGATTAGAAAAATCAAATTTATCTTTCTTATGATTCATAAATTAATGTTCTAAATAAAGTTTAAAAACTAACCAAAAAACACGCTCTAAAAAGTACGAAACAAGAAAACTGTCTCTGCTGAAATTATTATGCCGTATTGCCGTGGTCGTATGCCATATTGATTTTATTATATTATTATAATGAATCTTTTTTGCTACAATAGGTGGTTCTTAAACAAAAATGATTATTTCATTTCATTATTTATAAATAAGTAATTTTACATGCTTTTGTACATGTACCTAATAACAACATTTTTGTATGCAACTAACTCATTCCTAGAATGTCACTTATTTATTCATATCTAGACCATCACTAAACTTTTCTTCCCCCCGCGGATTTTGGCAGAATGTTTTACAACTAGATCTGCGCTATACCACGTCGCGTGTTAATTTGTCTAAGCTTCATTCAAACGCGTCGTCTAAAGAAAAAAAAAACGGATTAATGTTGGCGTGAGCAGTAGATCCTACTATCTCCATTGAGAATATCTAAAAGGGGTTGATGCTTCTGGAGACAGTGGGAAAATAATTCCCTTTTAAGCTTTCCTCATTAGTCATTATGCATAATTACCACTTGTAAATACTACGAAATAGACTCTGTATCATTATCCCCGCCCGATTCGACTAATCTTTATCCTTAGACAAATCTATGGTATAACGTCAGATTCGCATATAATGGCAGCACATCGCATAGGTATATGCCAGAGATTTAGTATCGGATTAAGATTGGTCGAATCGGCCCATAGTATTTTTTTTGGATTGTAACGAATAAGGTAACTATTACGACAAGTCTTATTCTATAATTATAGTATACTGGTCTGCTTCAGTATACCTCATAATATTATTATTATCTTATTATTTCCTATATTATATTTTGTGTTACAATTAAACTGTATGATTTAATATGACTGATGATAATACAACATTGTATGAAAGTTCGGCGATTAAAAAGAGTAACTTGGCAAATGCCGGATCTCGACCAGAGACAACTTTCCGAGCTGGTGGTAGAATCGCATTATGTTTATTTATTTATTTTTGTATATTTTATGTATTAACATATAAATTTTACGTACGACTAAGTACTTTTAAATTACATAAATGTACGGTATGACGATATTTTGTAAGTTCTGTGTACAAACCTATGCAAATAAAGAAGTTTTGGATTTATTTTATTTTATATAAATTATTTAATCCCGTTATTTTATATGCTTCATTTGTTATTTATTTTAATTAACTGCCTATGTTGCTCAGAGCCTTTGTGTTGTTATTGTCTTTAATGTTGTGTGTTTTGTGTTACGCAAATAATTTGTTATTCTCATTTTGTATTTTCATTTTCCCACGCCAAAATGAAAGCTCATGTAAACGCGGCCTAGCTAAAACTCAAATAAGCTTGTATTTAAGTTTTAGTTAGGCCAGGTTTACATGAACATTTATTTTGTTTCTTCTACCATTATACTTAGTTATAAAGGGCTTTGGTACATCAACGGAGGCGGCCAAACGAGCAAGCGAGTCACCTGACGGAAAGTAATCAACGCCACCCATGAACATCCGCGAAATCAGAGAGATTGCTAATGTGTTGCCGGCCTTTTTACAAAAGAGTATGCTCTTTTCTTGAACGTCCCTAAGTCGTAGCCGTCTGGAAATACTCCTGCAGCCAAACCGTTCCACAGAACTGAGGTACGTGGTAGAAAGTTCCGCGAGAAACGCACAGAATTACACCGCCGATCCATCAAGATGGTTAGGATGGACCGACAATCGCTTGCGAGTGGTTCGATATAAGAATTCAGCTGCAGGGAGTAGATCAAACAGTTTCTCAGAGCACTCCCCATGATGATGAGATGCCGTATAGAATGATGAGGGAAGCTATGTCCTCGCCGCAGTGCTAGAGGATCAAGTCGACTAGAGAGAGTCATGTCACCGAAAATTCGAGCAGCCCTACGTTGTACGCCTGTCAAACGGAAGAAGTTGGTACTGAGGTGCACCAGCCCAGAGATGGGAGCAGTATTCCTATATGGAGCCGGAACTTGTACCTTCATTTAAACGAAACATTTACTTTATTTTTTAAACGAAATAAAACCTTCATTCCAAGTTTGATTGTATTGTGCCTGTATTGCACAATCAATCAGAAAAAAATAAAATATGGCTTTTTGACTATGCCAGTATCTATACAGTCTACTAAATTTCTCTACGAAACCTTAGGTCTTACACTCGTCTATCGTAAATGATATCCTTAGTACCCTTAGTGCTAAGAAAATCCAAAAAAAAAAACATGTTTCCTTTAAGTAAAAACATAAACTTAAGCATTTAAGGTACCCACGTTCCTTTCATGTACCAGAGTCCTAGGACGCCCTGTATAGACTGGCCGGAAATATATCATTCTACATATTTTATCTAGTTAACGCTCGCCTAAATCTATTCTGTAAACCTACATAAATCGCTCAGAGGATTGCGTTTACACAATAGAATGTTTTACACATAAGCTATGTTCATGCCACGCACTCTCGCCTTTCGCAACTTTCGAAAAACACTATTAAAATACTGTGAATGGAGAAAGTGATGTGGAAAAATTTTGCGGAGAAAGGTATTATTTTATTTTCCAGACATTTAATCCTTTCAATTTTCTATCGCTGGGCAAACTATCTTCGTAATTTTTTTTCGTCTGTGTATTTAATATTCCAATATATTTGATGTACTTGTATTGTCTGCAGAATTTAATTTAATATTCAATTTACCATCTCGCTAGCAATCAAGTGATCCGTCTGCTCGTCTGCTACCTATCACATAAAAACAATTGAATGTTGAATTTATTAACCTTAATTTGGATAAATTTATGTTTCATAATTTGAAAATCAGTAACAGAATTTGTAAAAATAACATGGTATTTTTACAATGTGTAACTTTTATAAAAAAAAAACTAACGATGAAATTAGGACGACGTGTGAAGTACAGTCGCAAGCAAACCAATCGACTCAGGACCTCATTTTTATACAAACATAATTATTTCAGAGGCCTATAAATATGAGAGTACTTAAAGTACTCTTTAGTGATAATTATATTGTAAATCGATTCCAAGAGTGTTCACATTTCAATTAATTATCTTACAGATTACAGAAACGTGAGATTACTTATAAAACAGGAAGTTGTGGTTGATTTTCGCATCCTATAATGTTAGCGTGGAGGAAGACAAGCAACTTGTTCAATCCTAATTTTAAGAAAATTGGCATGTTTCTGTAGGCTTGTTAAACGATTACCTAAAAGAAGGACATTTTTAACATCGATTTTCATTAAAATTATCACTAAAGCATATAATATACTTTTATATTTATAGGCCTCTGAAGTTTGTATGAAAATAAGGTCCTGAGTCGATTTGGTATTAAAATAAGACTAGATTAGTCTTTAAAATACAAGTTCAACAAAGGTTTGGGTGCCATATTTTTTTAAGAATTGTAAATTATATACCTCATAATGAATCAATTAACAGTAAAGTTGAAATGTCAATTTATTTTGGAATTAAAAAAAATCAAACAAAAAACTTATAGTAATTTATATAATTAAAATGATCTACCTTACGAGTATAAGTGCCAAATGTTCCTCACCTTTACATATCGGACATTGATCACCGGACCGACATACAGTTCGTACATTAAAACCAAACACTGAACAAATACAAGTGTACAACACACGAATGTTTGTTCAATACACAATGCGCCATCGGGCCAGTCAAATTTCTTTACTGCTAACCTTTGTACTGCGTCTAAGCATGTCCGTTCTTCCACCCTTCAATTTCCCTCATAAATTCCGTCCATGTTTAAACATGGGCAGTGTTTAAATTTAGATAATTACAACGGGACTCGGAACCGCCTTTGGCAACTAACCTTTTACTCGGATTTGTTTGAGTTCCATTCAAATTGCGTTGATGCCTTGTGAAAATTTATTCTCATTGCCGTTTACGCTTTGTGTGATTAATAATACGAGAAAAATTGTGTTTAAATTCCGAGTGGGCTCGTGTCGCAATTGTTTCATAATGGCGTAGGTTTGAATGGGTTCCGTGAGTTCGGGATCCCATTGTACAGGGATTAAGTATGAGTACAATGTGAGGGTAGATACCTGTCCGAATGTACTTACCAATAACGAGCAAATGTTGGTGTGTGAAAACGAACCCAGGCCGCCACGTGCAGATCCTCTGTGGGCAGGCATATTAAAAACAACAGTAAAGCAATAAATATAACAATACTCAATAATTTTATGTGAAAGTGTGTGTCTATTGCCTGTCTGTTTGTTCGTCTTTCACGGCAAAACGGACCGACTGATTGACGTGATTTTTTAAGTGGAGATAGTGGAAGGGATGTAGAGTGACTCGCTAACTAGCTACGCCCTGCTGTTTCATCCACGTATAAATTGTAGCCTATGTATTATTATGATAATGTTAGCTTTTCATTGTAAAGTTTCATCAAAATCTATTAAGTAGTTTTTGGGTTTAATATCCATTACAAACATTCACACAAAAATATCTTTCCTGTTTATAAAATGAATGTAGGTTGTGTTTTTTTTAATCTCTCTGACCCTGAAACTGGTTCATAGAATGTGTCCGGTAATTTGGTAGTTACAACCTGTGCGGATAAAGAATAGGATCAGAAATGGCGGTGCATCTATTCACTTCTCGCTTGCACACTATTTGCGTCTATACCCGCACTCGTGGGGTGCGAGTATAGACGTAAATAGTGAGCGAGCGAGAAGTGAATAGATGCGCCGCCATTTCTGATCCCATTATTTATCCGCACAGGTTGTACAAAGATGTTGTTTAAAATGAAAAAAAATATACCGCTGCGGCGAATAGCATAACTGGACCTACTAGTAGGATATTTTGGCCCATAAGTGTTAGAAACACTGTTACCTACACGACACCTCGTTGTATAACATTTATTGCACTATATTTTGTATACTGACACAGTATGAGTAGGGGCACCCTTTAGCCTGATGGAGCCCTTTCTTCATGCTTCGTTTTTTTTTGCTTTCTAATAAATAGCATTCGGCCGATCCGATGGCAATTAGTAACCGCCGCTCATAGACTTCTTCAGTGCCATGGAACAATCATGCCACTGTTTACCTAGGAAACGAATCATTTTCGACATTGGTTTAAAAAATGACATGTCATCGCAATCCGGGAACACCGTGGTTAGGTTTTCATTCCAAAGTTAGCACGAGAGTGGGAGAAATTAAACAAAAAAAATTAAAATCAAAAATATTTTTATTCAATTTAAGTACATACAGAACCGTGCCATGTGTTCCCCGGCAGATTAGAATAGGCCACCCTCACTCTTACCGAGGTGTCGTAAAAGGCGACTAAGGTAAAGCTGCTGGCATGATCATCAGCACCCAGAGAAGGAAAACTCTGCATTCATATCAAAACCCTCGCCAACCCGTCTGCCAAGCGTGGTGAGTATGGCAATTACCCCTCATGTGATTGAGGGAGGCCCGTGCCTCCAGCAGTGGGGCCTTAAATAGCCAGATGATGATGACATACAGAACAAAAACGAATGTCAAATATTTTTCATCTAAGTACCGCAGGTCAAATTTTACCGAGAAGAATCAGCAAGAAAATCAGAAATGCAATTTCAAATGTGGTAGAGCCACGCTTAGGCATGAATGGGCCGGCTCGACCGGAGTGATACCACTGCCTTACAGAAGACCGGCGTGAAGCAGCGCCTACGCTGTGTTTCGCCGTATGAGTGAGGTTATCGGAGGCAAAATGGGGGGGAAGGGGAAAAGGTTGGCAGCGCACTTGTGACTCCACTGGTGTTGCGGGTGTCCATGGGCGGCGGAATTGCTTGACCATCAGGTGATCCGTCTGCTCGTCTGCCACCTCTCATATAAAAAAAAATGTGTGCTACGCTTCCAAGAATTTGTTTGAAGGATCCCAATCACCACTCGTCTCTACTTATAGCCCATCTCAATCAGCTGTCATTCGCCGCGGACTCGTGCCCTCGACACTCCAACGCGGCAAATAAATAAATTACAAGTCCGAGTGGTCACGGACCGTCCTCAGGGCCAACAAATAGAACAATTATCCATCCCTTTGCGGCAGACGTATTTATTATTGACGCAAAAAGGTACGATACCGTATGAGTTAGAGATGTGACTCGAATCGAGATTCCGCCTTTTGTCCGTGGGAGAGGCACGCTTCGGCAAGAATGGGCCGGCTCAACCGGAATGATACCACGGCGTCATAAAAACTGGCAAGAAACTGCGCCTGTGCTCTGTTCCGCCGAGTGAGTGAGGATACCGGGGGTCAAATCCGGGAAAAACTGAACCACAAGGTGATAGCAATTGTGCTTTCACTGGAGTTGCGAGTGTTGGATGCGGAGTTTGGATTTGGAGTGTTGGAGCGGCGGCAATCGCTCATCAAAGGATAAGTTTAAGTCTCATATTAAAACCAGCCTAATGAAGAAAGGTTACTATACTGTACAAGACTATTTAAATGATAACGATTCTTGGTCATGTTAATTGATCAATCTTTTGAGTTGTTATTCATAGTAGTCTATTAACTTTCATGATTGTATTTTTTTTCTCTTCTCAATTGAAACTCTGTAACGTCTTCAATATTTGAAAACAGTAACTACTGAGTTTCTTGCTGGTGTCTTCTCAGTAGAAATCGACATTCCGAACCAGCGGTAAATATTATGTACCTATTTTGACATTCATAAGTGCTCTGTGTGGACTTAAATTGAATAAAGATTTTTTTATCTTTATCTTTAAAGCAAGTTCAATATTATACACCGTCATTTTTTATCGTTTACATCCCAAACACATCATAAATGGTATCGTGATTAAAGTCAATTTAGCATGTTATATCAAAAAAATAAGTGAACCAAAAAAAAACAGCTGTTCCATACAAAATAGAATATCCACCCGGCAATAATAATGTATGGAACAGCTGATTTTTGTTTTCGCTTTTTTTTATCTAACATAGTAAAAAAATAACAGTACATAATATAAGGCATACCTATAGGTATTTGTTAAGTTTATCGTCAAAAGAAGTCAGATCTTAATAGGTTTTAAATGTGGGAGAGCCACGCATAGGCATGAATGGGCCGGCTCGACCGGAGTGATACCACTGCCTCATAGACGACCGGCGTGAAGCAGCGCCTGCGCTGTGTTTCGCCGTGTGAGTGAGGTTACCGGAGGCCCAATGGGGGGAAAGGGGAAAAGGTTGGCAGCGCACTTGTGACTCCGCTGGTGTTGCGGGTGTCCATGGGCGGCGGAATTGCTGCTCGTCTGCCACTTCTCATAAAAAAGGTGTCAATTAGACCTACTTGACCAATTCTTCCAGACCTTGGCTTTGATTGTTCAAGACCGATCTTTAGCTAATTACATCTTAATCTAGCTCCAGACACCTTCCGCATATCCTCACTCAAATCTGACCTGGGAGCACCCTACGCGACGTCTACCGACCATTGCGAGTGTTACAGTTCAAGTATCGTAGCTTAGCCGTGTAGTCCCCGGCTGAGTAGAATAGGCCACCCTCACTCTTACCGAGGTGTCGTAAAAGACGACTAAGGTAAAGCTGCTGGCATGATCATCAGCACCCAGAGAAGGAAAACTCTGCATTTATATCAAAATCCTCGCCAACCCGTCTGCCAAGCGTGGTGAGTATGGCAATCACCCCTCATGTGTTGAGGGAGGTCCGTGCCCCAGCAGTGGGGACTTAAATGGGCTGATGATGATGATGATGATGATCGTAGCTAAATTGAGAGACAGGTATAGTTTGAATCTATTTCCCTCACTAGTTCAAGTCCTACCAACTAAGGGATTTCGCACTCGTCAGATTTGGGACTAATTGTGTTAGAAGTAAATTTAGCCCGTAGCTTTTTGTTTAGGGCAGGGATACTTACACTATCTTCCTAATAAATATTCAAGGTCTGTAATACGGGGTAAAGAAGACCCTGACAAAGCGATTTTATAAAACCTTCGTAGTTAGTTTCTTAAAAGAAAATAGCATAGGTAGTAGAAAAAATCCAATTTCACTAAATGGTATTAAACCTCTACAGTCAGTTAAGAGAGAAGAATACGCTTAGAAAATTTGAATTGTCTAAGCTAATACGTAAGGAATAAGAAATATCATGGTTTCTTTGAACTCGTAAAATATTGAATTTGTAAAAAAATATAACAATATTTTAATCGGTTTCCAGTTTTTCTATACTATACGGTGCTGTAACTGAAATACCTTCGATCTGTTGTTAAGTATGTTAAGCTTGAAAGCACAGAGTAACTTATATAAATACTGAGATAGAGGCATCAGTCTGATAGCCAGTGCTAGCGCCATCTAGAGGAAACCGATCAATACTCAACGGCTATCTAGAACGGCCATCTTTGAGAATCAGCCAGGAAGACGATTAAATCAATATCAGAATTCAGAAATCATTTTATATGCTATATAACAAAATTTCCAATACCTTCTGGACATCTGGTTGGCGGCTTGAGGTCATTGTTACGGAAATACGCTTTACTAGCACGATGTGAAAATGCATAGTGACATCTACCGAAACAACGCCGAACCCATCTGCTTGATTGCTTTTTAAAGCTACATTATGCTTTTTATAAGCCCCATCTGACGAAAACCGCTGAAACTATTTTACCCTGAAACTGAAACTGAAATATACTAAGGAAAAAAGGATTCAACTAAATGGTTGAAAGACTCGTCGTCCTCCAAATTCTACGCAGTCGTAAGAGATGCGCTAGACCAAAAACCGGTGGAGGCAGATCATCCACTCCAGATGCCGCTATGATGCTGACGGATTACATACGTTTTTACCACCTTTGGATAAAATTAGACTCCAATTTGTTACAATAAATAGGTCATAATTACATGATCAATGCTATCGTCACTCCAGCCTTTAAAGTTAATTCGTTGTGGTATTGACGGTTAACTGAATATGTGGCGGCTATTTAAATGTAATGTGGACATTTAACTGTACCAGCAATGATAATGAAGAATACTCAATTAAAAGGATCAGATATCTAGTAATGACGTTAAATACGGGATTGGAACGTAATGTAAAATAATCCCCAAACAATCCGGTTACGGCGGAAAATCTCAATGATCAGCTATGTATGCAGGAATTATAATGTTCAAGTATGTGCGCAAACACAAGTTAACTCTTGATTTACTTACCCTCATATTTCAGTGGGACGTTATAGTGACACGAATAAAGAGGGATCAGTACCTACTGGCCATTTTAATCTCTGATATCTATGGTCGTGCCACCTACTTGATTCCTGACCTTAGAAAAACTACTGGCAGTGTCATCGTTCTAGTAGTCTTCAACCTTTTTTTTTTTTTTTTTTGATGACCCAGTGAAAATGCACCTTATGCACGCTGAGAGGGGCTCTCCTCCGGGTTAGGGCGAAGAGGCTCGCCAGCTCGGCCTCTCTCCCACTCAACCTCCCGGGTAGCACCCACGCTGCTGGATGCAGTGCAAGCACCACCGAGAGGAGGACTGCGGGCACCCCTCCCCGCACATACACTGCTGGTTGCAGTGCAGTGCGAGTTAGGGACAAACCCGCAGGCTTTCAACATAATAACGCGTCGCCGAAACCAACTCCGCTGGCTGCGGAGCCGAGGAAATCCGCGACGCAAACAACTCCGACCTACCATCGCAATCCGCTGGCTGCGACCTTGCGGCGCAGGTCCCCAAACATGGGCCTTGCGGCCACTGCGCCCGAAGGCGCTCCACTCTAGGGGGATGCCGACGTCAAAGCGTCCCGCCGGAAAACCGCCGCGCAACCCGCGCGGGCGGGGCCGGACACAGCATCCCCTGGTCCAAAGACAAAAATGGCGCCTGCAACCCCACTGTGCAATGGTTTAACCCGCTTTCACGGGCCCTAGTGCACCGTCAGGGAACGACGCGAAGACGCCGGTCCTCAGACCCTCGGCGCGACAATGTAGGCCCTGTAGCGAAGTGCGCTTCAGCGCGGTCGCACGACAGGGCCGGTCCGTCGGGTGTGCATCCTTCGGCTAACAGGTAGCAATCCACGAATGAATTACTATACCCGTCATTGCCCAGGAAAAACCGTGCTCCGCGGTAACCGTTTCTGCCTAATACCAACCGAAGTTGGAATCAGGTCAGAACTGATTACCAGCAGGGCCACTCGAGGAGGTAGATGCACCTGAGTCCCCAGTAGTCTTCAACCTAGCTATCGCTGTCCAAGTCCATAACTGGCGTGAAGAAGTGCAGGATTGACCCATGAAGGGATTTTATTGTTCCGCGGCTACGACTCTTTTTTTTTACATTATTTCGGACAAACGAGCAGACGGCACACCTGATGGAAAGTGATCACCGCCGCCCATGGACATCTGCAACACCTGAGGTATCACATATGCGTTGCCGGCTCTTAAAAAAGGAGTATTTGGGTCGCTCAGCCATCAGATTATTTTCTTGTCCCGGCACGAGTTACCAAACCAACCAACCAAAATTTAATACTATGCTTTTTAGAACGCAAAAGCATTCTAAAAACCTATCTGATCCATCCGTCTATGGAACTCCCTACCTTTATCAATAAAACAGTCTCCATCATTTACCATTTTTAAAGCCAGAGTCAAAACTCACCTTTTAAATAAACAGCAATCTCTTTAAGACTTTACCGGTCCAGTCATCGGTAGTAGTCGATGGTCCGTCTAAGATCCTAATTTATATGAATGTATGTCTAGTCCCTTATATTATTTTATCCAAGCATAACATAATTTTATTTATTAGTATATAATATTGTATTTATTTATATATTAGCATTAAAAATATTTTAATATATGTGGGATTGGTGATCGATAGATGCATGGCAAGGAACGTGTATAAGTTCGATGTTTTAATTAGAATGACGTGTGAGAGAGAGAGAGGGAGATGAGAGACGACGAATGGCGGACGACGTAAAGACGGTGTACAGACGGCGCTTGTAAATATAGAAGAACGGATTCCCAAGTCCCTGGTTTTATTTAGAATCATCCCACAATTTCTCTCATCTCCCTCTCTCTCTCTCACACGTCATTCTAATTCAAACATCGAACTTATACACGTTCCTTGCCATGCATCTATCGATCACCAATCCCACATATATATATACAGTTCACTTTAATTTCAATATTACCCTTATCAAAGGACATTTGATAGTAGAGAAGTGTAGGTGGACCCTTCTCCACTATCAAATGTCCTTTGCCTGAAGGTTGTCTGGTAGGAATTGCTTCCAGCAACAGGACCGCCGAAATTGTACAATTAAGTTTCTGTAATGCCCAGTTTTTTTAAGTTGTGTTTTTTTGTGCAATAAAGTATATCTATCTATCATACCATATTCAGATAGGCATTTATCCCCTTATTATAAATCGCAAAGTAAGGATAGTCTAGGAACAAAATTCGTGATGAGTTTTAGTACGGTAATAACTTTAGATCGCGATTTGTAATAAAGTGGTTTAAGTCATAGAATTAGAGGACAGAATCCCAAGTCTAGATTTAAAGTACATGTCAAACTTTTGGGTATGACATTATGTAAGTAAACCCTTCGAGTTTGGTCTAGTTTGGTTAGTTTCACCAAATTCTATGTGTTAGAAAACTGAGTATTTATCACTGACCTAAACTAGAATGAAACATTATTTCAATGTTACAACCATGAATAGAGTAATTTTGTTTTAAAGCTTTAAACTTCAAATGAGCTTTTTTATTTCCTATGGATTGGACTATGGATTAATTAACTATGTAACTAAAAAAGTGATAAGTATATGTACGTGGGTGGAGGAACAGAGGACTGCCGAAAAAGAGATGGACGGATTGTGTGAAGAATCATCATAATCATCATCATTTCAGCCAATAGACGTCCACTGCTGGACATAGGCCTCCCCCAATGTTCTCCACACAGATCGGTCCTGTGCCGCCTCGCATCCAATGGATTCCCGCGATCTTCACCAGATCGTAAGGATTGCATGCCTCAAGTGGCAATGGGCAGGGCACATAGCGAGAAGAACAGACGGCCGGTGGGGCGGAAAGGTCCTCGAGTGGAGGCCACGTACAGGAAGTCGCAGCCGTGGCAGGCCCCCCACAAGGTGTGAATTTATTTATTTATTTATTTATTAAGGACAGCCAACAAAACATCACTTAAGTAACTTGACTCTTACTCTAGTACTATATAGGTGCTAAAGTGACGCCTTAATTACAGGCTGCCACGACATGCATAATATGAGAAAAAAAATATATACATTTTATGTAATATGTAATACTGTGGCAGCTGCAGTAGCCCTGCGACATATTATAATAATAATTATAAGGATAAGTCTTGGGATCGAAATATTCTCGATAATGCAGCTGCCACAGAGGTAACATTCACCGCAGATAAAACAACATTGCCTACTGCAGGCTAACTTATTTATCGTTTTCATAGTAAGTACAGATAGATCTCATAAATACTCCTGGCTTATCAAATATGTCAATATTTGTTCCTTTGGAGATTTTGTTGTAAAGCAGTTGCATTCTATTTACTGATGAAAAGTGACCCAGATTGCTTTTAAACATTTTAGTGGAAAACAAAGTATATTTAGATGGTCGTGGTAATTTTGTGGGAGCATTGATAACAACCTTAGATAGAAGGATCGGACAATCTAAACGACCGTTGACTAGTTTATGCAAAAACTTAAGATCAGTTACATCCCTTCGTTTATCAAGACTTTGCAGTTTAAAATAGCCCAAACGTTTTTTATATGAAGGATATTCTTTAGCTTTATGGTTATGGAAGGCTAAGTGCCAGAGAAATCTCTTGTTTACAGATTCGACTCTTTTTTTATGAATTTCATACATTGGTGACCAGACTGAACTGCAATACTCCAGTATAGCTCTTATAAGACAATTAAAGACAGAAGTTTTAACAAAGGCTGTTTTAAACTCTTTACAATTACGGTTCATAAATCCAAGCAGCTTGAAGCTTCTTGTGACTATGTTCTCAATATGTTTATTAAATCTAAGTTTATTATCCACAATGACGCCCAAGTCGCGAATTGTGTCTACCTCCTTCAAGTCGTGGTTGAATAACTTGTAAGATGAGTAATGCAGTGATTTTTTTTCTAGAAAAGTGCATAAAATAGCATTTATTATGGTTTAGTTTTAAGCAATTTACATTACACCACGATACAAAGCGGTCGAGATCGTCTTGCAGTAGTTTTACATCGATTTCACTTGATATATTTTTTACAATTTTTAGGTCATCTGCATATAAGTAACAATTGGAATGATGAAAACAAGAAATCACGTCATTAATGGAGAGTATAAAAAACAGAGGTCCTAGGTGGGAACCCTGAGGTACCCCGGATGACATGCCATATACACTTGAGATTCGTAGCCATTAAGAACAATTTTTGATTTCCTTTCAGATAGATATGAGTTGCACCATTTTAACAATTGTCCCGATATTCCGTAAAGTGAAAGTTTTTTAATTAGTATTTTGATATTAACTGTATCGAAAGCTTTACTAAAATCGGTGTATATGACGTCAGCCGAGGCTCGAGAGTCTACTGCTTCTACTACGTCTGAAATAAAACCGATTAAGTTCGTTGTTGTGGAGCGACCCTTAACGAAACCGTGTTGTTGCGGAATAATTAGATGTTTAATGTGCCAGTATATAGCAGGACATAATAAGGACTCAAATACTTTTCCAAATACTGGAAGAATAGATATGGGCCTGAAATTCTCGACATTAGATTTATCTCCAGACTTGTAGACGGGCACAATGCGAGCCTCCTTCCAGAGCGTTGGGAATACACCATCAGATAAAGATTTGTTAAGAATAATGGAAAGAGGCCTCGCCAGTATGTCAGCACATTTTACCGCGTACATAGGTGATATACAGTCAGAGCCTGCTCCTTTATTTGGATCAAGATTTTTAAGAGCCTGTTTTACTTGATCTGTGGTGAAAGTAATTGTATTAATGTAATTGGATGTGATTTCATCAGTTTTGAAGTGAAGAATGACATGGTGGAAAAAGGGGTGGATGATTCGATGAAAAATGACAGGGATGTTGGAAAAGGAAGACATACGGCGCCGACCCCAGATAACCTGGGAAAGGGGCAAGAGGATGATTACCATAGACTAATTATGCTGTTACTAGCCAGACCATATAATAGCAAAGGCACATAATTTTTGGAAGTGTTGGAACTGGTGTCGCGGGTGTCCATGGGCGGTGGCAATTGCTTTCCATCAGGTGATCCGTCTGCTCGTCAGCCAATCTCTATCAAATAAAAAAAAAGTGTAAGACGTTTTTAATACACCTATAATAATAATAATGTCCTACAAACCGATAATTCGGTCATGGCGGCCAATATCAGCGATCAGCCATCGACGCAGGACATATTATAGTGCACAAGTATTTAAATAAAATGAATGTCCATGTATTATGTATTACGGAACACTGGTTAAGACAGTATGAATTAATTATTAATATTGACAACTATAGCGTCGGTAGTTCGTTCACGAGAAAGTCTGCAATCAGAGGCGGGTCACTAATTTTATTAAATAATTCCATTAAATATAAAGAACGCAAAGATGTCGTTTCACTTTCACTTGAGCGAACTATTGAGCTAGCATGTGCGGAGCTTGAACGACATGTCATTGTTTGTGTGTACAGGCCTCCATCTGGGAACTTTACTTCATTTGAATCCATTATGGAAGAAGTATTAAGAAAAATATGTTCATCTAATAAAAAAGTGGTTGTGTGCGGGGATTTTAACATCAATATTTTAGATAATTCTCAGAACTCAGTGCGGTTTCTGAATATTTTCAGATCATTCAATTTATATCAAATTTTTAACGAACCCACACGAGTAACCCCCACCACAGCTACTTGCTTAGATAACATATTTTGTAACTGTGATGTATTAGACAAGTCCATAATAAACTTCATAAACTCAGATAATATAAAGTTCATAAAGCTATAGAAACTAAACGTAACAGGTACTACATCAGACATATACAGGATAACTTTAACAATACAAGGAAAGTATACCAGATTATTAACACAATGCTTGGTCGGATAACGTCATCTTTAGACGCAGTGGTCTTGAAGGCTTTTGAGGGACAGAATACCAGAGATATTGCGAACAACTTTGCCAATGGATTCGATGTCGCAGTGAAAAAACATAACTCCCAACTGTAATGTAAGGCTATTAGACCCTAAAACAACAATATCCTCTGTTAATTCGAGTATTTGCTTTCAAAAGGCCACCGGTGAGCAGATTAACAAAATAATCAAAACGCTGAATCCTAGGAAAGCCCAGGAGCAGATAATATTGGCATATCAGATATTAGATGTATGGGTAATGAAGGGGCTCTCGCTATTGCCAACTTGATTAATACAAGTGTGAAAACGGGAACTTACCCTGACGATCTAAAGGTAGGGTGCGTTAGGCCTATTCACAAAAAAGGTAAAAGGGACGATTACTTGAATTATCGACCAATCACACTATTATCATCAATTGACAAAATAGTCGAAAAGTATGTATGTGCCCAGATTCATGAATTTTATAACAAACATAATGTTATATATCACAATCAGTTTGGGTTTCAAGCCGGCAAAGGTACTGGTGACCTTTGATGAAGTTCACAGATGAAGTCAACGAACACCTCGAAAAACAAAAAGCACGTAATCGTCATCTTTATTGACTTTTCACGGGCCTTTGATACTCTGGACCACAATCAACTGATCACTAAGTTAAACTATTGCGGTATCCGAGGACCCCTTCTCGACTGGTGTATGAGTTTACCTAAATAATAGAAAGTTTCTGTGAAGATTGACGGTGTGTTTAGTGATTTAGTGGGTGCTACTCGAGGCACGGCTCAAGGCTCGGTCCTTGGGCCCTTACATTTTTTGTCATATGTAACGATATGCAATATTTCATTAAACATTCCTCTTGTTACCAATTTGCAGACGACACTTGTTTGTTGGTCGCCCATGAACAACCCGACGTAGCTTGTAACCTGCTGCAGTCAAACTTTAACATGATCGCTACATGGTGTCATGACGCAGGCCTTGTCTTGAACACTGTTACAAACTAAAATGATGCACATAAAGTCTCCGTACTTAAAAAACTGTAGAACGAAGCGTATAGTAGCTCATGATCATAGTTGCCTTTCACGCCCCTAGTAATACTACCTGTAGTTGCCCCTTAATTGATGTGGTAAATAACTATACGTATTTAGGATTGCAAATCGATAGTAAATTTAATTGGGTATGATCATATTGAATATGTTTGCAACAAGTTGAGACAATTTTTAGCCAATATTATAATACTAAAAGATAGAATTCCGTTTAAAATTAAATTAATATTATACAATTCACTAGCAGAATCATATGTACAATATGGCTTGGGAAGCTACGGTCGAACATTTAAAACTCATTTAAACAAAATATATAGTCTTCAAAAAACGAATCTTAAAACACATTGTTTCCAACAAAATAAGGCGTGAATTCCAAAAATAACGATAGCGGACTTTTAAACACTGTAAAATCCTGCCGGTTGAAACCCAAAGTAAAATTGATATTATTAAAACACCATTTTTTTTAACAAGCAGTTTAGCCAACCAATAAACCACCCCGTGTGTACGCGCGCTGTTAGCAACCGTAGGTTGATAATCGGCCGGTGCGAACAACATGGTACGTGGGAACGAACGGGGGCGAGTTATCTAATTCCACGTCTTATTAACCAGCTACCTCTCAGCTTGCGTGATAAGATTATGATAAAAATATCAAACAGAAACTCAAGATGCACTTTATCGATAATGTTGAATGAGATGCACTTACTTAAATCTAATAGAATAATTATGTAGGTAGGAATTGTGTATTGTTTCGTTATGCACTTGCTTAACTTTAACATCGACTCAGGTCGCGCCATCACAACCATAGTGGTTTAAGTGCGTATTATTTTAAGATAATTTGAAATGTATTTTATATGATAATAAATTAAAAAAAAAAAAAAAGATCATAGTGGACAACTAGTAATGTTGAATACAGTCATGCACCCTCTTCATGTAGCTTTGTGTGCAGGCCAATAACTGTAAACCGTAAAGAAAAAATTTAAAGAAAATATTTCTAGAAAGGTACCTGCATTATCATGTCACGATGGAAATGCTAATCAGCTTTATAATATGCTTTTTTAATGTGGTTGAAAAAGAATATAATCAGATTTTCACTAAAAAAACAATTAAATTAGATAGTTCTAAAACTAAATTCAGTGACTGGGCCACTTACAGGCATCTATAAAAGCAGAAAGAGGCTGTTTGAATTATATAATATCAAAGCCAATTCTGAAAACGCTAATTTAATTGAATATGTCAGAACATACTCAAAATTATTCAAAAAAGTATGTGCAATGGCAAAATCAAATTATTTTTAAGACAAAATAATAAAAGCCCCTAATAAAAGTAAAATCTCATGGAAGATAATAAATAAAGAGACTTGTAAAAATAAAACAAAAGACAACAAGCTCTCTCTTAAAATTGATGGCAAATCACTTGTTTCTGACTCTGAAGTAGCAGAAACATTTCAGTCTTTCTTTTCTAATATACCAGTCACAACAAACCAATCAATTGAATTCCAGTCCACATCTCGCTGCTTCTCTCCTCAGGTCTCATGTTGATAAGTGCAACACGCCTTTTAGATTCAATCATGTCAATTCTAATATAATTTTAAAAACATTCAAAGAATTAAATATGAAACCGACTGAGGATTTATGGGGCATCTCGGTAGATATAATCAAAAATATAATACATTCTATCGCACCCCACTTAGCAATAATATTTAATAAATGTGTTGACGACGGTCAATTTCCCGATATGATGAAATACAGTAAAATAATACCGTTATTCAAGTCGGGTGAGAAAAGTGACCCGTCTAACTTCAGACCTATTTCTATACTGCCTGCTCTCAGCAAAATTTTTGATTAAGTAATATTTACTCAGTTATTGTCTCATTTAAACCTGAATAAAATATTGCACAGTAAGCAATTTGGATTCACAAAAGGGAAATCCACTACTGATGCTGGAGTGGCGCTTATCAAACATGTATTTGATGCGTGGGAGAAAAAGCGAGATGCTATTGGAATATTCTGTGATTTGTCTAAAGCATTCGATTGCGTCAATCATGAAACATTGCTAATGAAGTTACAGCATTACGGTGTCATAGACACCTCACTAAGTCTAATCAAATCTTACTTATCAGATAGGATTCAGAAGGTCAATGTCAATGGAACTAACTCTTCTGGCGCCCTTCTAACCATGGGTGTGCCCCGGGGCTCTATATTGGGGCCCTTGCTCTTTTTAATCTATATAAATGACCTTCCTTACTATACCAATGATCTATGTGAGATAGTGTTATTTGCTGACGATACATCCTTGATTTTTGAGGTTGATAGGCAAAAGAAAAATGTTGACGAAGTAAATAACACACTCTCTCAAGTACTACAGTGGTTTACTTATAATAACTTGGTTCTTAATTCAAAGAAAACAAAATGTGTTAAGTTCACAATGCCTAATGTAAGGCAGGTCAAAATGAATATTGTCATGAATAACGAACCTATCGAAGTCATAAACTCCATAGTTTTTCTAGGTATCACTCTGGATACAAAATTGCAATGGAGCCCTCATATTGCTGTCTTGGCAGGAAGACTTAGTTTAGCTGCATATGCAGTTAGAAAGATAAGGAATCTGACTGATATCGAGACAGCGAGACTGGTTTATTTTAGCTATTTTCATAGTCTGATGTCATATGGTCTACTACTGTGGGGATCCGGTGCTGACTTACAAGCCATCTTCATTTTGCAGAAGAGGGCCATCCGTGCCATCTACGGTCTTAGATCACGTGACTCACTTAGAGAAGTATTCAAGGAAATCAATATTTTAACCGTATCATCTCAATACATTTTTGATTGTATTATGTTTGTACGCAAGAACTTGCACCTTTACTCGCAAAAATCAGATTTTCATAGCTTTAACACGCGAAATAAACATAGGCTTGCTGTCCCAAATCTAAGACTTCATAAAATTGGAAGTTCATTTGTAGGATTGAGCATTAGAATGTTTAATAAGTTACCTCAAAATATTATTGATTTACCGGTACATAAGTTTAAGTTGCATGTAAAAAACTGCCTAATGCAGAAAGGCTACTATAAAGTAGAGGATTATTTGAATGATAAGGATTCCTGGACATGTTGATCTCTTCGCCTGTCCTCTAATGTATAATTCATTTCATAATTTTTCATTGACAATTTATCTAAACGATATTGATTATAAGCATTGTATATCATACTGTCACTGTAATCATAATTTGTATAAGAATGAAAATTGTAATTATCCATAATATTTTACATTCATAAATGTTCTTTATTGAATAAAGACATTTTTGATTTTGAATGTATAAAAATTGATTTATATTGATTATTCAATAATTGACAAGATGCTAACCACCTACTATTGTACACCTCGTCCTGCAGTTTATTAGTCTGGATTAAGTAACTACTACTCTTTGTGACCTATGAGGGGAACCTAAGTAGTCATGCTCACTCAAATGTCTCTGAGGTGGTGGCGCTATGTGGCGGGTCATTACATTCCCTCTAATATGGTTGAGTGAAATGATGGCTGACACGTACGTCATACTTGTGAACAGGTGCCACCTTTGGGGACTGGTCTGCTTCGGTTTACCTCATAATATTTATTTTATTATTATTTCCTTTATTTTATTTTGTGTAACAATTAAACTGTATGGCTTGGTATGATGATGACACAATATTGTATGAAAGTTTGGCGATTAAAAAGAGTAACTGGCGAGTTTCTTGCCGGATCTTCTCGACCAGAAACAACTTTCCGAGCCGGTGGTAGAATCGCATTATGTTTATTTATTTCTTTAGTATATTTTATGTATCAACATATATATGTATTAACATGTAAATTATACATAAGTACTTATAAATAGTTTTAAGTCATTAAAATGTATGACGATTTGTAAGTGCTGTATACAAGCCTATGCAAATAAAGAATTATTTGATTGATTGATTGATTTGCGCAGACACAAGTGCACTCTCTATTCCCGTACCCTCTTATTTCGATGGGACACTAGTGTGACACGACCGTAAGAGGTATTAGGCGCAGGACAAATGGCTTAACGTGCTTTCCAAGGCACGGGGTTACAAGACCGCCAACTTCAAAACTCCGGGCTAACACTGAGAATTTTTTGACAGAAAAGCTCAGGAACAAATTTTGGCCCGACCCGGGGATCGAACCCGGGACCCCAAGCGCAACCGTCGCTTTAAAGTGCGACCCACTAACCATTGCGCCACTGAGGCAGTCTACGCCTATAACACACCTATAATGAGCAATTAACGCCTACATTAAAGGTTGACAGCGCACTTGTGACTCCAGTGGTGTTACGGGTGTGTATGGGCGGCGGAAATCGCTTACCAGCAGGTGAACCGTCTGCTTTTCTGCCATCTAACATATAAAAAAAACAATCGGTGCGATTTCATCGCCCAATTTAATAACGATTTTCATTGCGCATTTGTGGGCATTTGTAGCCTGCTCTGATCGGGCAAGTATACTCGTATATAGCCACAAAAACACGAACCATACCATATCGCCACTTGTCCGCAAAGTTTACGTTAGGTGCGCTTGAGCCCGTACAAGAGAGAAAACACCACTTCACTCTGCACAGCCGTGAAAGGACTTCCAACCCAAAACTTCTAATTGGTATTCGTCCTCTGCATAAATACCTAAACCAGAGCGCAGTACACGACCTACGTTCTATTTAGGGTGACCACTATATAAGAAAGACGGCCGGATGGCGCATTTGGTAGTAACCGTGACGTCATACGCCAAAGGTCGTGAGTTCGATCCCCACCCTGAGCAAACATTCGTGTGATGAACACTTGTGACTGTCCAGTGTTTGTGTGTAATATAAGTTCTTTTTCTGGTTTTTTTTTCTAATATTGGTGGCAGACGAGCCGACGGATCACCTGATGGTGAGCAATTACCGCCGCCCATGGACGCCATGACACCAAGAGCCCAATTCTCGTGCTCGTGATATTTGAAAACATGGCGGATATCACCTGAAATCCATACAAAAAAACTATGTTTTAGTGATATATGTCGTATGATAATAAATGTCACGAGCACGAGAATTGGGTTCCAATGGTGCCACAAGTGCGCTGCTTACACTAACACCCCTTCCTCTGGATTGGGCCTCCAGTAACCTCACTCACGCAGCGAAACACAGCGCATACACTGCTTCACGCTGGTCTTCTGTCACGTGGTATTACTCCGGTCGAGCCGGCCTACTCATGCCAAAACGTGGCTCCCCCACCAAGCCAAGCATCGGCCATGTCGTTTTCTTCCATACTAACTATAGTTAGTATGAGTACTGCGGCGACCCCAGTTTACCAGGGAAGAGGGCAGGAGGTCGATAATGGTTCCCACTTTACCTGGTCACCCTAGTTTTATTAGAAGTGGCATTCCTTTACTAGAGCTCGACCTAGCAGTTTTTATAAGTGCTTCACTTGAATTTAAGCGTTTTGCTTATTTATTAAACATGAACGTGGGAAATGAAAGCGGGCCTGCCTGTGACAGCAAAAATATTCCTTTGGAGAAAACTAATTACGTACATCTTAAGTTGAGATGTAGCTGTTTAAATGGATTTAAATGCTTACTTCCAAAGAAATTAAAAAGTATCCTTTGGGTTTTTATACCGTCCCACTGCAGGGCAAAGGCCTCCACCAAAGAGATCATCATCATCATCATCATCATCAGCCTATCGCAGTCCACTGCTGACGTATGCCTCTCCAATTGTTCGCCACCGTGATCTATCCATGGCTTCTCGCATCCAGCTCTTGCCAGCCATCCTGCGCAGATCGTCCCCCCACCTAGCCAGAGGGCGACCTACACATTACGTTTGCCAACACGCGGTCTCCACTGTAGAACTCGTTTACCCCATCGGTTGTCCGTTCTGCGCCTAATATGGCCAGCCCACTGCCACTTAAGCATGCTTATCTGGTGAGCAATGTCATAGAGATCAAGTCATTGCTACTATGATGGGATTAGGGTTAATCACCACGTTTGCCTAATGTGGATTGGTGATCACAAGTCAATCAATCAAATATCAATTATTGCTTTAAATATAAGTTACATCCAAGATCTTATTCGAACCCGAGATATATTCGGAATTCGAAAGATACTTTTTACTCCAACCGGGAATCGAACCCAGGACTCCGAGATAAAGGTCCGGTACTTAAACCACTAGACAAGGCGTCTTTTAAAGAAATACTAACATTGGAATACGATGGAAATAATTTATAAGACTAATTTCGCGAAAGCAGCAAAATAAACACGCACACAAACAGTAATTATTGGATAAAAATCAAATACAAAAATGATTATGAGTTTAAAAAAGCAAGATACCATTTTCCAAATAAACAAAAGAACGAAAGAACGAAAGAAAAGAAGATAGGCAGATTGCCATGTTGTGGAGGTACCGTGTTATTACGCAATGTGGGATAGTGAAAATGTTATGTTGGTCTTGAATTTCGTAACTAGCAATGTAGCGCATTTCTTCAACTGTTTGATAAAAAGTTGATGTTTAAAGATAACGTAATATATGAACAACAAAACGCAAAAAATGGCATTAACCAGAATTAACCATAGATGTCATATGAATAACAAAATATTTTGACACATTTGAAAGCAAATGTAACTGTCAGTTGAATTTTATTTTGCTTTGACCATAGGGAACGACCTACATTGACATGACGTTTTAAACAGACGTTAAGTTGAAAAAGAAAGAAACAATAAAGAGGTGGAAGATTCGGCGGGTAGGGAAAAAACAAGCCGAGTGGGCTGATGCAATTCAAAGGTTTTAAATAGTGTCTAGTGATTTTTAGTGTACAAATTTGGTGTTTATTTGTGTAGTGAAGTGCCGAAAAGTGATCCAAGTAATAAGCATCGTTGGTTTGTATCGTTTTTAACACTTCTATTGTGTGTTGAGTGAGTTGTCTAGTGAAAACTTGCTTGGACCTAATAGAGTCTTAAAACCCGCGATTGCTTATAAAGTGGTATCCGCTGAATCCGTAGGTCGATAAAACGTAAAAACACCGGCGTTTTATTGAGTGTCTGTGACTTTGACTGACTTCCACTGTTGCCTACCTACTTAGTCTCAATAAGTTACCTACTTGACATTGGCAAATTATCTTCGCGTAGAGCCATATTTAAAAAAATTAGAGGGCCCTTAGTTCTGGGTTTTGTTACAGTAGTAAGTAGTAGTATCAGCCTATATAACTGTCCCATTGCAAGGCCTCCATCATAGAAATTAAGTTATCGCTACTATGATGAGATTAAGGCTTAATCACCACGCTTGCCTAATGCGGATTGATGATCACAAACCCGTACTGTGTTCGAAAAATTCGCAACATACTTTTCACTCGACCCGGGAATCGAACCCAGGACCCCGAGATTACGGCCCGGTACTTAAACCACTAGACCAACAATGCGTCAATACGTTGTTACAGTATTCAATGAAAATAAAACTAAATTTTTATTTTGGTCTGATAGGTTCTAGAAAGTCTTTAATTTCTGGAAAATAAGTAACCAAATATACATATATACCAAAAAATCTAATCAATCACACCTGTCCTTTTTAGATTTCTTATAATGTGGTCTCTCTCTTGCCTTGATCTTTAAGTTTGGCATCGTGCTTGTGACTTAACTGGTTTTGTGTATATATGTATAATAATATTTTCACATCACATACATTGATCTGACTCCGAGATAATTAGCTCCTATGTTACTTACTTCGTAGGTAAGGTTAAGGTACCTATATGGATCGCAATCACTTACCATCAGGTGATCTGTCTGCTAGGCTGCTACCAACAGGAAAAAACAGATAGTTAAGAATCTCAATAGCAAAACGGATAGAGTAACAATTTTGGGTGTCCAAGAAACTTTATTTTTAAGAGCGTATCATGTTTCTGTAAAAAAGGTAAAAGTGAAAAACACGAAGCCGAGGTCGGTAGTTAATGGGCAACAAAATCCACTCCATTTACTAGCGCCGGGGCTTACCATGTCTCACTAAATGGTAGTAGCCTTCTCAGAAGGACGCGCGATAAAAATATTTCCAACAAGTCAACGTTAGTTTACAGATATGGGAAGGAAACGGGAAACCGTGAGTGTGAGAACTCACCTACAAAATTGCCTGAACTTTTACGGACTATATTGGATTATTTTAGCCACGGGCAAACTATAGGTAAACGGTAACGGGAGTAAAAGTAGGATTTCATTACAAATAAAACACAATATAATTGTAAAAGATCACGACAAATTGAAAACCTCCTTTATTTTAACTCCTTTATACGAATAATTAAAAACAAAATGACATAAAACCAAAATTTTAAACAGACAGAAGGCACATCCGAGAAAGCTGTCAATAGAGTAAAAATAAAAACAAACCCCGACCCGTTTGGAACAGTAGTAGTGAACGCTGCCTTTGGTCCAAGGGTTGCGGGTTCGATCCCCGCACAGTACAAACATTTGTGTGCATGAACATCTTGTTGTATTGGTGGGTGTTTTATTATGTATTATTAGTATGTATTTACAAAAGAAAAGTATTATATGTATATATTTGTAATCCCACTGTTGATTCTGATATCCGTAAAACAGGTGCTTGAGCTATCTATCTCGGAGTCAGATCAATGTATGTGATGTTGTGAAATATATTTATTTATTTATTTTAAACCATGGCTTGGCTGTAGTATGCATCACAATTTTACATTATTTAAAGGAGAATTTAGTACCATTTTCTAGTTTACGTTGGACTCTATTCAAAAAATATGACCAGCCAGCCAGTGGCCATATTTCTTGAACAGAATCCAACGCAACCATTTTTACGAGATGCTTTGACACGACGAACTTGTTAATTTCAGTCAAATCATAGAATTAGTCTTGTTATAATAATTCTATAGTCAAAATACATTTCAGATTTTCAGTTAAAAATTCTCATGTTATTATAATTAAAACCACAGTATTAAATGACAACAACGATACTGAGGTTTATCAGCCATAAGCATAGAATTATAATATAATTCTATGGCCATAAGCATATTAAAATATTTACAGTAATTATTATTATATTAATTCATTTTATTTATTTTCAATTTATTTCACATAAACATCTTTAGACCTTTTCAAAAATAATGTAACATACTACTTAGTTACTTAGTTATTATGTTAATTACGTGATTACAACATGTGCGGATAAAGAATGGGATCAGAAATGGCGGCGCATCTATTCACGCGTCTAAACTCGCACTCGTGGGGTGCGAGTATAGACGCAAATAGTGAGCGAGCGAGAAGTGAATAGATACGCCGCCATTTCTGATCCCATTCTTTATCCCCACAGGTTGTACTTACATTATTTACGTTTCAGAAACCGTCCGAAACTTGCAAGTTTAATCACGATGTTTTCCCTCACCCCCGAACTGGTGGTACGAATAAGGAGAAAGATTTGAAGAATCCAGAGGTGCATGCTTGGATGCTTGGATTCGAACCACGACCCAATGTATAGGCGCGTTCTGAATTACTGTGCTATCATTAAAGATAAAGATAAATTTATTTGCCAAGAAACATGTGTACAGAGAAGATGTTATTAGATACATGCAAAGTGCCAACATGTTCTACCACGGTTCTACGGTGTACAAAATGATTGATTAATGAACAATGATAATAAAATTAAATGCAAATATATGTCACAGTCATAAAATTAGTCACTACATTAAATTACTTAGTCAATACAAATATTACAAATCAATTTATAGTGTCATTTAGAAAGTCAGATAGAGTATAATAACATTTTTCAATTAAAAGGTGTTTAATTTTAATTGCCCTTTATTATGATAAAATGAAGAGTGGGAGCATAAACACCCAATGACGCAATCAGACAAATCGACCAGAATTCGAAATAGACCAAATACAGAAAAAAAGTTATTGCAGATCTAAACCATTGTCACAGATATAATATTTGATTTATTTCGTATGGCGTTTGTCCAACTTCAAAAATAATGGCTGAAACTTTTTACAGCCATTAATAATATCAGTTTTATTTGATTTTATATGAATTGTGTACTTTGATACCTGAAAAAGCTATTATGAATGAGATTAATAAAAATCAGTCAAACATGAGTAGGACTCACCAAGATCAGGTGGAGATGAGTCTAACATTTTTGCCTATATTCAACGCAAAGACATTTCATTAATTACCTAATAATGATTGATATATGACAGTCCTACACTACGCTTACCGAGTCGCGGTCTCCACTCAAGGACTTTACAGCTCCAACGGCTGTCAGTTCTGCGGCTAATATGACCAGCCCACTGCCACTTCAGTTTGCTAATTCGGTGGGCTATGTCGGTGACTCTGGTTCTCTGTCGGATTACATCATTTCTGATGCGACAAGATGGGATGATGAGGCTGGCTGGTGTGGGCTGGACGACCAGCAGTGGACGAGTGTGGGTTGCTAATGATGATGATGATGATATGACAGTTAAGTATTAAAAATGATCAGTAAAATAATTGGAAAGTAACTGTTATACTCGAGCCATATTTCATTCACAATAAATGAATAGGGTATTTGACTAAGCTCGAGATTTTACAAAATATAAATATTTTATCAAAATATAGGTAAACATGTGCCAATAGCAAAAATTCTCAATTAAAAATATAACGTCTAGTCAGTTTAATGGTCATTCAAAGATGCATGGCCAAGTCCATTTTAAAAGTATGATATTATTTAAAAAATATTCTTACAATTCACACCAACTATTTATTATAGTAGAACCATTGACATAAACGAAAAATTTGATATAGCTACAATGATAGCTATGTCAAACTTTCAAATGAAATGCATTCAAAATACTTGCGTCTGACATCACATCTAAGTAGCCGTTTGTATGGAGCGTTTTGGGTTTGCGCAAAATTATGTGATTTTAAAGTTGTGATATCTTAGGTAGTTAAAATAAGAATCGAGTAATTCTTTCAATGATGTTTCTATCATTGAGAGGTCTATTAATTACAAAAAAAAAATAGTCAAATACCGTATTAAATACTCTACCGCCTGCCGCGAGTCTTAATGGATAGGTACTATCTCTACTTC
This sequence comes from Marasmia exigua, assembly GCA_019059595.1. Taxonomy (NCBI): domain Eukaryota; kingdom Metazoa; phylum Arthropoda; class Insecta; order Lepidoptera; family Crambidae; genus Marasmia; species Marasmia exigua. Next base: position 16,338,286 of record CM032475.1, on the reverse strand, counting down.
TCTACTATTTATAAAGAGGTAAATCCCACGGGCTGTGACAACGCTTATAGATAACCCAAAAACACGAAACGCTTGCGCGATGTAATCGACACCTAGCGCCATCTATTGGTATAAAGTGGAACTAATACCTCAGCGCTTTCTACCACACTAGCAGCTTATCATGGCTACATATCACCTCTTTTGAGCTATTGACTTTTGGTTTGGGGCAATTCAGTTGACTCAAATAAGTAGCTCAGAAAAGATGTATTAGGACAATATGCGGCTAAACTTCTAGTGAATCATGTAGGCCACTGTTCAAATCTTTGGGCATTTTGCCCCTTCCTTCGCTTTACATACTAGAAGTAGCAAATTTTGTAAAATGTAATATTAATGTCTTCAAAAATCAAATTGTACATTTTCTAGAAATACCCGAGATCCCTTAAAGTTAGTTTATAATAAAAGCCCAAATCTCAGCCACTATTTACGGCAATGTGATGCCATGTGTGTAAAAATATTTAATTATTTACCCAAACATTTAAAATTACTGCCAATCCATGTATTTAGAAGATGATTATCTGAATGGCTTAAAGAACATAATTTTTATTCTCTGGATGATTTTATAAAAGCAATAGTTTTAAGCTAGATTTGTGAGTACAAGAATTATTAAGTTTTATATAATGTTATTGCTATTTGTGTTGTTACATAAGTCTATAGTTTATTCAAATGTTTTTTTTTTGTAGCTATAAGTACCTAATTTTAATATTTGCATGCCATGTTTGGCAAAATATGTAGACAAATCTAAGCAATGTTAAAAACAAATGTAACCATATTTTACGCAAATAAAATATATTCTTATTCTTGATGTCCGGATATGAAGTGAGAGCTAATAAAGGTATTTCTCACCCAAATTAACGATCTAACTCCAAAAACATTCCATGAGCGTTCTCTCGCAATATCCACAATGGAAAGCGAATTGAACCCAGGACTCTGTTGGCTCGGTCGTTTATCACATGCATTTGCTACGCGATAAAAACTCTGCCGCTGTGACTAAATGATATTGCAATATTTCTTGAGCTCCCAACCGACGACGCCTTTTTCTCCCCGCCCAAGATGAGTCTACCTTTTTGCGGAAGTTCTGAAAATATTAAACGGTTTTTAGCTGTATAATGTTAGTTTTAATTGGAGATTTCTCTGGTTTCTTTGCGCCGGAATGAGGTCGGAATTTCTTCGGCAGTGTCATATTTTAAGTTCATTACCGTTTTTATAATTTGAAAATTAGTTTTGGGCTATGAACGTTACCTTTTCGTTGTAACGGGGGATGTTTGTTGAACAATGCTCGTCCTTTTCCAATTATGACCTTTTTTGTTTTCATTTTGTTGCTATTTACCTAAAAGTATTTATTTGGTAAGGAGTTTCGCTTACTATAATAACATGACTTACCCGATGGTGTACCCTCACCTTCCAAGGTTTGTGAGTAAAGGAATAGAGAGTGCACTTGTGTCTGCGCACACACTTATGTAGGTGCCATTCTTTTATTCGTGAGGAAAGCCTTCACACTGAACTCTAAGAGTTGAGAAAAGACTACGATTGCAGCGAGCTTACCCAGAAGTAGCCTATTCACGTACAAAATATGTTTAAATTGAAAGATTATTAATAACGCAAGAGATTTTAAAGTATTATGCTATGACTTTGTTAAAAACCAAAGCTTTACACGTATCTTTTATAATGGACGACATTTCATATTTTTAACATGTCCATATTGTTTTTTTATATGAAAATAGACATAAAATGAGCATACCCGTATTTTTTCTTTTTTAAATTTTACCATTTTCATACATAAAATAATTATTGAAATTCTTTATATTCTAAGTAGACGTAAGCGCCAAATGACGTCATCGGACGGCTGAATACAGCGATATTCCTTTGCTTATCGTTACTTAAATAAAAAAGGTACTACTGTCAAAAGTAAAGAATACTAGTGTCAACATTGTTAACGTCATTCATTCATTCATGGGTTTGACATTTCGTAAAATTAAAACTATAATGTGCTAAGCAAAGAAATATTTTCCATTCCGCTGTCCTATGACGTCATTTTACGTTTTTTAGTTTTTAATTTTTTCTCAGTAAATAAGCAATATAAAATATAAAAAAATATATATTCGAGAAGCGGAAAAGTAAATGAAGAAATGGTATTTTTTGTTTCATAGCTCAGCAATTTTCAAATGTTGTCCATTATGATAACAATGTGATACAATGTTTAAAACTCTCATGGTCAATATAATAACATTAGAATAGCTTAAACAAGGTTCGTGGTAGAAATCTCTTTAATAAATATTCTAATAAAAATATTAGTGCTTGCTAATACTCGTACCTAAGCTCAGGTGAGCGAAAACATCGTGAGGAATCCTACATGTTTGGGATAATTTGTATTGGTCTGGGTGTTTCCTATTTATTACAAGTATGTATTTACAAAAGAAAAGTATATTATATGTATGTATTTGTAATCCCACTGTTGATTCTGATATCCGTAATACAGGCGCTTGAGCTACCTATCTCGGAGTCAGATCAATGTATGTGATGTTGTGAAATATTTATTTAAAAAATAAATGAAATGTGTTATCATGTTTCAGTTGAACAGTTTCTCAGTCAAACTGTTGCAGTTTGGCAGAATCACATTTTTGTAAATGTATATATGTGTTATAATAAATAAATACAAATTCATCTGTTCTGGTTCCCCTGATAAAGAGTCATAAAGGCCAGACGGCAGTCGCTTCATTATACCTAGAATAGAATAATTCTCACAACATCTCAAATTGTTGACCTGATTCCGAACTAAGTGGCTTAAGCACTGGTGTTACAGATATCATAATTAAATAAGCGGCAGTTTTGGACCAAATGATGATTAAAAGTAAGTGAATGGAAACACTCTGGGTGTGGTGGGCGTAATAATTATGTTCGGAGCGTGCGGGAATCTGGGACCCAATTGAGTATTGACAAAATAGTGACAAGAAAGTGCAACCGAGTATATAAAAGCAGAAGTATTATCATAAGGACAGCTGATGTCGGTATTGTTTATGTAGGCTTAATTGATGGCTAGTCAAGTACTGGGTGAAACAGTAGGAACTCATTGAACAACAAAGTCAGCATGAATAAAGATCCCAAACCAAACAAAACGTATAGTATAGATAGTCTAAACTTAAAAAAGAAGAATAAATTGCAAATTCAGTTCCAAATACATTATTTGGCAACTAACTAACCAAGAGGAGTAAGTGCAGACTGTATTTTATCCTGCAAATGTAAATTTAACGCAAGCTAAATGTAAATGAGTACCTATCGAAAGTACAACTATTCACTCGCTTTTTCATTTTAAAATTAATTACAAGTAAATGTTTTCGCATTCTAAATTAACTTTCCATTTCAATTAACTTGTCTGGCTTTTGAAATCGAATAATGAATTAAGGTTTTCAAATATGCCCGAGTATTCATAATGTTGAAGTGAGTGTACCTATTATACGACAGCTTCGGTGATGGTAGGTCAGTTAATAACCAAAAATGGCCATTCTGAATTAAAATCTTTCTAACTAAATCGCCGAGTGGTGAAGGAATTCACTGCATTGGGAGTAAAGTATAGTAAAGTATGAGCCTATATACTGTCCCACTGCAGGAATCCATCATAGAAATAAAGTCATGGCTACTATGATGGGATTAGGCTTAATCACCACGCTTGCCTAATGCGGATTGGTGATCACAATACCGAGCTATCAAACCGAACCGACGAATCGAACCTATGACCCCGAGATCACGACCTGGTACTTAAACCACTAGACTAATACTGCGACGCATGGGGAGGCAACCTTTATATTCGTATCTCAAACAATTATGAACACTCGTGTTTGTACAGTGTCTCTATTTACTCGTATCGTCAGTGAAGTTCTAACACCACGATAGTCATTTTAAGCAACTTTTCAGGAAAGACAAAAAACTAATAGCACTTGAATCAGCGATCAGCAGACTTACATGCTATTTCCATTAAAATTCTATTGTTGACTTCCGTTCTGTTACTTTTCATAATTAAAAAGATAGATAGATATTCTTTATTGCACAAAAATAAATTACAAGCATGATACAACAGCAACAGACAATACAATAAGGCAGTCTTATCGCTTGTAGCGATTTCTTCCAGACAACCTTTGGGTAGAGGAAAGAAATATCGTATTCGTAATAAGGGAAGGCAGTGCAAAGTAATTTAACAAATGAAATTGAGAATGGCAGATATATACATTATTTTATATATTAATATTATTACTTTACAAAAATAATAATAAACAATACATACATACCCAATAATATATACATAGTTAATTTATTACAAAAATTCAATAAAAATATTTCTTATAGAAATGACCAGAGAGAAGACCACATAAAAAAGGGAAGAAGAGACAAGGAAAAAACAGTGTACCTATTTATAGAGATAGGAAGTGAGTTTTGACACGGGACTTGAATATAGGAAAAGGTTTTCGATGGCCGCAACTTAATTCTGATTGATAAAAATGATCCGTCTTCCAGGTCTCTAACGAATCTCATCAAAATTTCATAACCTCCACCAGCAAATTAGTAAAAAAATAAAAGACTAAATTGTGACTTACGTGGTCACCTCAAAGCGTAGGTCATTTAACGACTTCCATGCTGTTATTTTTTCGTAATTTTAAAGGTTTTTATTGGTCGTATCACGATTCTGATTAAAGGTTGGCAGCGCATTTGTGACTCCACTGGTGTCGCGGGTATCCGTGGGCGGCGGCAATCGCTTACCATCAGGTGATCCGTCTGCTCGTCTACTAATAAGTTTTGTCATCTATGTCCAATGAGTTTTATTAAAATCAATTTCATAAGTATTATTAGTAATTATATATGACTATTGCATGCCTAAACAGGTGATTGTACGAACTATGCTATTTGTAAGATCTATTTTTTTGTACCACCACAATTTTACAAATAAAGTTTTTACTTCCTTAAAATAGGCCTATCTATATTAACCTATCACATAGAAATGATTAGGTACGTATCTAGACAGAAGAAAAAAAAACCTACGTGGTAAGGTTTTTTTTAATGGTAATGACGTTTTATTAGAAGAAAAAAAAAGTCATTACCACGTGGTAGTGACGTTTTATTAGAAGAAAAAAAAAAGTCATTACCACGTGGTAGTGACGTTTTATTAGAAGAAAAAAAAACGTCATTACCACGTGGTGGTGACGTTTTATTAGAAGAAAAAAAAACGTCATTACCACGTGGTAGTGATGTTTTATTTCTTCTGTCCAGTCTCATACGATGAAAGAAAAAAAACTATTATGTATTTGTATAAACTGTCAATCCTGTGTCACCTGTTCCCGCATCACGCAGACTGTTGACGCTGACAGGAGGGCAGACAGGAATCTGTCGAGCTCAAATAAGAGCAAAACCGTTGTCTGTCCGTCAACCTGTTAATGCCCGTTTCGTGCGCTATTTCCGTTTCCATATGTATATAGGTACTGGACAGGGGATTGAATTTGCCAGTTTGATTTTTTTGTGTTTGTTGGTTGGTAAAATGTAAGATATTATTTTTAATCAATAAAATAACTCATATTTGTAGTATAACCTTCACCTTTGGTCTGCTTCGGTTTACCTCATAATATTTATTATGTTATTTCCTTTATTTTATTCGGGGTTGCAATTAAACTGTGTGGCTTGGTATGATGAAGGCATTGTATGAAAGTTAGGCGATTAAAAAGAGTAACTGGCGAGTTTCTTGCCGGATCTCTTCGACCAGAAACAACTTTCCGAGCCGGTGGTAGAATCGCATTATGTTTATTATTTTTACAGTATATTTATGTATCAACATGTATGCATTAACATGTAAATTATACATAAGTACCTATAAATAGTTTTAAATAATTTAAATGTATGACGATTTGTAAGTACTGCGTACAAGCCTATGCAAATAAAGAATTATTTGAGTTTGTGTTAAGACTCAAACTCAAATAATTAAATAGCGCAATCTAAGGATTCCGCTATTTTGATCTAATTTAAGGTTTGAGTTTGAGTATTTGAGACACTTCTTTCTCGAGCATGGAAGAATCGTGGCTGCAAAAATATAAAAATATGTTCAAAGTTTGGGATTTGTCATAATATCACTGGCACACAAATAATAATGTCTAGATTCCAATCTTTATTCCTTTCAAAAATTATAATTAAATTAAAAGACAGAATTTTTATAGCGGTTTCCAAGAAAATGTGTCATTACATTTACTAGGACTTCACTGATAGTACCATAAAAAAGTGATCAATATTCAATCAAAATTGTTTGAACGCTAGATAAAGGGAGGGCGGGTCTTATAAACAAAAAATAATAATTCCCCGACGCTTTTAACGAGTGGTTTCCATTGTATGTTTTTTGATTAAGCCCCTACAAAAAGGAATTGCTAGTTCTGTTGACTTTAGCTCCAATCACGGGCCATGGTTCGTCGGGCGTTCGGAGTATTATTTCATCGTTTTACAAAAACTCTGGCGTAAATGTGTTTTAGTAGCCAAAATAGCATAAAATGGGTTGTGAATTAAGTCACACTTCGAACTTCGTTTGCTATTTGAAATGGTGCCATTTTTCAATATCCACTTCGGCATATATTTGCACTAGCTGAATCAATTATCTCTTACGGTATTACTAGTAATGATCTTTAAGACACTTAGACAAAATCTATAACTTACAACTAAGAATACTAAAAGCTATCTTATCTAAATATTTCAAAAATAAATTACGCGAAGAAAACGGGACCCAATTCTCGTGCCTGTGACATTTATTTTCATACGACATATATCACTAAAACATATATTTTTTTGTTAGGTTTTCAGTTGATTTCCGCCATGTTTACAAAATATCACGAGCACGAGAATTGGTCACCTGACCATACAGTACATTTAATATAAGCAAAGTGTTGCCAGTTCACATTAAATTTAAAATGTTAATAAATAATAATCCTCACAGAGCAATTCCATAATAAAGAACTACAGACAAAATGTAAACACAAAATCACAACCAGAAAAGTTACTCTGTGCAGACTACAATTACCGAGGGTTAATAATTATTATGGACAACGCTCAAATCGATACTTAATCCCAACTTTGATGAACGAAATACCTGCAAAAATGTTATCCGAAATAACCGTCGATAATTTGAAATACAAATACAAAAAATATTTTTTAACATTTTAAGATACTGAATTCTATCTATTACAAATTTTGTTTTTATTTAATTTTTAGTTTGAATTATTTATTTACGAATAGGCCACCCTCACTCTTACCGAGGTGTCGTAAAAGGCGACTAAGGTAAAGCTGCTGGCATGATCATCAGCACCCAGAGAAGGAAAACTCTGCATTTATATCAAAACCCTCGCCAACCCGTCTGCCAAGCGTGGTGAGTATGGCAATTACCCCTCCCTATGTGATTGAGGGAGGCCCGTGCCCCAGCAGTGGGGACTTAAATGGGCTGATGATGATGATGATTTATTTACGTAGGTCAATCAACATCATGGAAATTCATAAAAAGTGAACATATTTTATACGTATTCGAAGACAGTGTTTTGACTAGATATGTACTAAAAGATTTTTTTTGTAAGAAATAAACTTAATAAGCTAACTGCAAATAAACAAACAAAAACAATAATAATTACTTTACTAACTTAAAAATGTGTTGTAGAACCCCTGACTTCAGTGATAGGTATGCAACCCCATGTTACATAAACTAGTGCTGACCTTTGCGACCATGGACATCAAATAATGTTTTATGTACAAACATCTAAAATACAATAACATAATATCGAAGTATTAAAAAAATATTTGGATGTTATCATTTCACGTAATAATTTAGTAAATAATTATATTATTTAAATTTTTTATTCATACACGGTGTATCTGTGGACATTTACATCCCTTTAACCACGTGTTATACCGACCATTCTTAGCAACATTTTTGTTCTACGACTTTTTTAAATTCGTCGAAAATTTTTTCGACTCCCCATACAAAATTACCAAGTCACGTGACCGACTTTGTCTGAAAAGTTGAATTTTTTTTAATGCAAATTTCTAAAAGTCATAGAACAAATGTTGTTCATAATGGTTGATAGAACACGTGGTTAAAGGGATGTAAATGTTCACAGATACACCCTAGTACAGGGTACTTGTACGGGCTATACGCGACGAAAATAAACAAGTACATTGTATGTAGTACTCACTGCTTGACCTTTCGACCTCGTTACAACGGCCGTGGTCACAAGCGGACTGGTACGGCGTCTCATCGTCTGCTACGCCCGATATGTGAATTTTAGTACAATGGAACGTGGAAGTTTAAAAATAAATATGAACTGTCAAAACTCATAAACATAAGCTACGTTAACATAATTTTACTCCATGCTTTAACAATGAACCCTACCCTATTGTTTACAAAAGCAATGGTGACGAAAGATCATCGACCTCCCGTCATACGTCATTAGTCAACCAGTAATGCCGTGAAGAAACCACTCGAACAAACCCATCAGTTGAAGTTCAAATGAAGCGGACACAGTTAATTTATTTCCCGCAGTGGTGCCATGTAAAACCACCGTTGGGCCCATTCACATTTATCTTACTCACTTTACACAAGGGCGTAACTGAACCGAGTTTTACATTTTAATTTAGGCTGTGGTTTTAATATGTCGGGGAAACGCTCTGTACTTGAGTTACTGCGACGCGATGATTTTTCACAAGGATTTAATATAAGATGTGCGTAACATTCTTCGTTTTGAAGCCGAGATTTTTCCAGATTGCCGCTATTTTGCCAGTAATCCCTGGGGTAGTATTGTAAGGACGATATTGAGGTGTTGGCTTGTAGAAATTAATTAAATGTTAAATAAGGGGACTTCATTTTATTTCTCTTGTTCTTTGGCCGCTTTATTCGTAAGCGTTTGTGGAAAATGATACCTAGATTTAAAGTATTGCATTTAATTTGAGACGTCATAAATCTTTAGGAAGTTAGAGTAAAAAGAAAAAAATATCATTACTTGAGAATCATTAAAATAAACTATAAGACAAGAGAAACAGAAGATAATAATATTGAATCCAAACCGGACATTTTATACAATTAACATACCTACCTACCTACTTCTTGTAAATAAATAAATTGAGACAACATCACATACATTCATTCTGATTCCAAACTAAGATTTTCCCTTGTACTATTGAAACCTGAAACAACAAACACCCGTACAACATGGATATCTGTTTCATCAACAAATATTTGTGTTGGTTGGTTTTTTAAGCCATGAAATGCTAAGGCATCATCTTTAGCATAATTTAAAAAAAATAAACACTAAAAACTTAACTCATGCTAGAGAAGATGGTGGCATGTGCAAAATAAGCTTGAAAAATCGTAAACCCCTTTTTATTTTAAAGGTTTTGAACAATTTTGTATTTATTGTCTTAATTTCATTCGAATCAACAAACACCTTTTAGCGCCGCCACTGGAACGTAAAAGGTTAAACTATGATTACAAAGTATAGTGTTTGCGGTAAAGCATCATGAGGAAATCTGCAACGTCCACAACTTCCAGTGTAGAGCTTCCATCCTGTACAAGAGTGGGTACGACATGAGAATTCGGCATTATTTTTTTGTCTTTGTTCATTTCCAGACCCGCTTGTTGGGAGATTCTACTGAGTTCGTCGAGCATTGTACCTAAGTCTTCCAAGGCCCGAATCACGATATCGGCTGCGAATCAAAGGTGCGTCATGTCATTCAACTTTATATTCAACCGGAAAAAACACGCTTGGATGAAGATAGTGCTTCTCAAGCGCATTTTTCTCCATAAACTTGGTTCGATTTCCTTACAAGCATACTGCTAGTTCATTAATAACTAACTAGTCAGACTACAAGTTGCAAGGTGTTCCGCAAACTTTCAGCGCTGAGCAGCTCAGATACTGGCGCTGTTTTTGTTCGCGATACGGGCCGGGACTTGCATAAGCAACCGCGCGGTCTAACGACCGCCGACGAAGAGGTAACCCTCTTTAAGGTTTTATGTGCTGAGAACGCGCACTGTGCTTCAGATGGGGAAAAATCTATTGGCATTTAATTTAATTAGAAGCGTAGTAGTTAGAGCGATGATATCTCAATGGATACGAACGCGCCCTCCACGCAGGTAGTTGAGGTTTGAATCCGAGCATGCACCAATGTTTTTTTCAAATCTATGTGCGTATTTCTACCATTACCATTTGCTCGGCGGTGAGGGAAAACATCGTGAGGAAACCTGCATGTTTCGGAAAAAGTTTCTGAAACGTGTAACAATGATTCAGTTGGTCTGGTTCCCCTGTTAAAGGTTTGCGAAGGTCGCTTCATTGTAATTACCCCCCTAATCCTGAATCATGGTCTAAGCGTACCCCGGGCTTCAAAGCGACAGCTTTGGACGAAACCGGGAATTACACGCTAAGATGAAGAAGAAGAAACGGCTAAATAGTCAATAAAATACGTTGTATGAAATAATTTAGAAAAAAAAACGGGGGAGGTGTAGTGTGTGACGCACCTCGCCCCTAGGTTAGGTTAGGTTAGTTAGTACGTAATAAACAGAGAGTCATAACGCATCACTTGTTTTAATTACACGTCCCGAACCTCCGTCATTGCACTATGATTAATTTAGCAAAACATTATAAATGGACTCGACATTAATTTCATCTATTATTTTATAAATCTTATACTTTCCTACTCCTACTGTACTCAAACTCTTTTAAAACTTTAAAGACTGCTCAAGGTGAACGTGAAGGGTGCAGGGTAAATCCCGCCTGAACAAGCGATAGTCTTCTTCTTCTTCTTTGCTTGTTCCCACTTTAGGTGGGGTCGGCTCTCCTTATCCTTCTGCGCCAGGACAAGCTGTCCTGGGTTGTCGGGTCAGGTAGTTGGGACTTCTTGACTAGGTTGGCTGTACTGGTCCACCAGGTCAAGGGCGGCCGCCCCCTTCCTCTCTTGCCTTCTGGGATTGCTAGTGCTTTCTGGACCACATGCTCGCTGTCTCTCCGCATGACGTGGCCGTACCATCTGAGACGTGTTTCGGTGAGCTTTTCCTGGACAGGGGTGACTTTGGAACTTTTGGTTTCGAATTTTGTCCAATTTAGTCACTCCGCCCGACCACCTAAGCATCTTCATTTCGGTCACGTGTAGTTTCTGAGCATGTGTTTCCTTCACAGTCCAGCATTCAGCTCCATAAAGCATCGCTGGTCTTACTGCTGTCTTGTACACCTTTCCCTTAGTTCTTATGGGCATGCGCGGGTCGCATAGAACTCCAGTAAGTGAGAGCCACTTTTGCCAAGCAATATTTATTCTGAGGGATACATCAGTTACGACATTTGCATTTTGCGTTATCACTGAGCCCAGGTATCGAAATTTGTCGACTTTAGGTGTAACACGTCGTTACCTATTTTAGCTATGTTTATAATTCTATCCTAATATTTCTCCACTTCTAACGCCATCTAGCGAGAACAAACCTAATTTCTTTCTAATCTTTGACAGGGATCACTCATTTGAGCATTAGATTTTTTTATCATCGATGAAATGTATCAAACATTTCATTGATTTTCAATTAAATAAATACCACTTTTATTAAAACAATTAATTTCAATAAAATGAATTAATTAACTGCATTTCAAATTTTGTTTTTAAGCCGTATGATTATAGATATCCTCTACCTTCGGTCTATGGATAAAAAAAATATAGATTCCTTGATGGATTTTTGACGTCTGCCATTCTTTTTTGCTTTATATGCCTGAAATGTGCACACAAAGGAAGCATTAGGACAGCCAGCCAACACAAGATGGTAGTGCTGTTGGGAAAAGAGTTACATAATGTCATAGCACGTGGTATGCAGACGACCCATGGTCTCCAGCGCACATAGGCAGATGCGTGAAGAGCTTCTAGGCGCAATAAAGGCGGCAAATAAAAAGGAAACAGAAAATGCGAAAGCGTGCTCACCCATTATGAAAAGACGTGGTGCAGAAGGTATTCAGCCCATCACAAAGTATAATAAAAATGGTGACATCATTTGCCAACACATGGCGTCACCAAAAATGATAAAAAAAAGAAAAACTAATGCGGCTCTGCCGTTACTTTACTTAAAGAGCCATGTGTCCCAATCCATCTTGGATAAAATTTGAGGGGATTAATTAAAAAAATAAATTGAAATGTGCTTCAGCGCACCACAAGAATAGAAGCCAAAAAAGCAAAGAGTAGTATTATATACCGGAAAAAGAGAGCCCTCTTGAGAGATTTTTATGCAAACTCTTTGAAAGCAGTGCCTCTAGCGAATTGATCCGAACTTTACGTTACGTCACGACCGTTACGTCATGACCGTTACGTCACGACCGTTACGTCACGACCGCTACGTCACGGTATTTTCAAATGTTACTAGGACACTAGGATACGACTATTTCTTCTTATATAATAAATTATCAACTTTTTCTACGCGAAAATAATGTTGATAATTTATTATGAAAGAAGAAATAGTCGTATCCTAATAGCATTTGAAGAGCTAATATTAATACCAGAAGGGAAGTGATTGAGTAAAACTACAAAAATAAATTATAAATACATTTATTAATATAAAAAAACTTTTTGTTTTCTATTTTTATAATGTTTGAATTTGTTATAATGTATTTGGGCCGCTCTCTTTACTTCATCATCACCATCAAAAGTTAATTTTCCAATTAAAATAACATTTATTGATGTATTTAAAAAATACCTTTTCTGCCTTATGAATATCACACTCAAAAGGACAGTCTATTAATAAATCTTGATACAACAATTTGATTGGGTTAGGAAAAACATGGACTGGTGTACCTGAGAGACAATAATACATTGTTTACATTAATGCTGAGGGATATTCTTTGCCTGTCCTATGATAGTATCATATGATAAGTAATATAAGAGTCGACTAGAAGGCAAGATGCACATAACACCTGTGTGAGAGAAGGAAAAACCGAAATGAATCCTCTCTTGCCAATGTGATAGCAGTAGGATAAAGACCTCCGATGATCGTCACATTTCAGTGGCGTGAGTTAGGAGAGGCCTGTGTCCAGCAGTGGACGAATATGGGCTGATTATGATAAATTATTTAAGTCGGGTATTTCCATATTCAGATCAGAGGGGCTACTGCGCAACTTTATGTTAAACAATGTTCAGCTTGCTAGCAACGTTCAACAGAACAAAACAGCAAAAATCTTACGAAATGTGGAATAAAATTCAAATGACACAGTCATGTTTCTTAACGATATTCGATTAGAACAAAGGCGATTGGGCGGTAGGCCCCCAGTATTGAAATAAATGTTTTCGTTCAGGATGTAGGTATTAAAACTTTCAGTTTGCTGAGGAAGAGGATCATAACACAGGTTAAAACTTACCAGTTCCATACCCACGGCCACAATATACAATGCTGGCCTGGCATAATTAACTTTTCAACACATACTTTAGCGTCCGTATCGCAATAACAGTTTCACTAACAACTACTAGGACGGAGGAGACTGAAACGTATTTATAATATTACTCTTTGACCGAAATTCAACTCAACGTTTGTGTTGTTACGATAACTGAATTTCTCTTTTTCAAGTAAGGATTCTTCAGGATATTTTTTGGTGAAAAATAAAATGCATGCCATTTGCAAAAAAATCTCAGATCTGTGTTTTTTTATTTGCTCAAAAAAAGTTATGGCCCTGGGTATAAATGTAGTTTTATAAATTTAAGTGGACTGTAAAAAATCTGCATTGGGCGTATGTATTTTGGCTACGTTAAATTCGGAAATATGCTATCCATTCTATAAACAGTTTGTTTGTGTTGTCAACTGTTGTCTGTTCTAACATGACACCATTTTGACTTTTACACATTCCAATTTACCATTTTTTTAAATTAGTCATTCATTCGTAACAATTCATTAGATTTTATTTTGTCTAGACATTTCAAACTAGTAAATATTTCTTGATAAATAAGAATAGGTAATTTGAAAAATTGTAAATTAATTAAATAATTTTTATAGGATGTAAATAATGAGATAGCGGCATCTAGCACAACTTTAAGAGACTACAAAGAAGCCTATTTCAGGATCATGTCGCTAGATAACTCTGCTTTCTATGAAAAAAAATCCTATGTTCCGACTGTCATACCCCTGGATTGGGACACATGGCTCTTTAAGTAAAGTAACGGCAGAGCCGCATTAGTTTTTCTTTTTTTTATCATTTTTGGTGACGCCATGTGTTGGCAAATGATGTCACCATTTTTATTATACTTTGTGATGGGCTGAATACCTTCTGCACCACGTCTTTTCATAATGGGTGAGCACGCTTTCGCATTTTCTGTTTCCTTTTTATTTGCCGCCTTTATTGCGCCTAGAAGCTCTTCACGCATCTGCCTATGTGCGCTGGAGACCATGGGTCGTCTGCATACCACGTGCTATGACATTATGTAACTCTTTTCCCAACAGCACTACCATCTTGTGTTGGCTGGCTGTCCTAATGCTTCCTTTGTGTGCACATTTCAGGCATGTAAAGCCCTCTTTATGCATGGGTGTCGATCTGGCGAGGCAAGGAACACTCCAGGACTTAAACCGGTCAGCCGCTGCACTCCATGCCTGGCTGATACTTGGAGAGGTCTCCGTTGCCATCGCAGGACTGCAACACCCATGTTTAGCATTAAGTTTAGTATAATGCTTTATTAAGGTACACTTTTATTATTATATTTTACTCCGGAGTAGAAGTATCATGCACATGATAACCTATTTTTATCTTTGTAACTTTTTCTAAGAGACTATCCTCTTGATAGGAGTCTTGTTACTTTGAACTTTTTCTAAGCGGCATAGACTAAGCTGTAATATTTGTATTTTTATCAGGATATTCCTCGGGATAAGAGTCCTGTTTAATTAAATGTAATTTTGATACGGCCTAGATTAAGCCTAGCTTTAATACATTACTTGTTTAAGATCATATAAGTTCTTACATAAAAATTTAACTTTAAAAGCCAAAAACAAAAAATTATCTTTTCCAAAAGCATGTATTTTTGCATATTTTTTATAATAAATATTCAGCCCTCATACTTAAACTCTTTTTATTTAAACTCTAACTTTCTAGCTAGGTGGTTTAAAAGCTAGTGGCGCCCTCTCTCAGCTCTCTGTTAGAATCCTGCGAGCGCCTCAGAACCCACGGAGCTAGCATTACCATCAGCCACTCAACATCCTGGCTCAAAAGGTTACATAGGTACTTGCGTGCCATCTGGGTAATAGATGTTAACGGTGCTTGTTGTGTTGCTAATTTTACATTCAAGACGTTTTGTTTTAGATCTGCTTACTCGAAGTCCTGAGTTTTCTAAAGTTTTTCGGCAGATTCGGCTACAAGCGCAACATCATCGGCATACAAGAGATTCCAAGGTAGGGGCTATTGGATATTCTTTGTAGCAAAGTCTATTACCATATTAAACAGCAAGGGACTGAACAAACATGACATGTCTGTTTGTATTGGTCTGGATGTTTTCTATGTACCTACTATAAGTATGTATTTACAAATAAAAAGTTTTTTTTATATGTATAATTGTATTCCGCTGTTGGTTGTTTATTATTATCATGTTACTTCTTTCGAAGTCAACTTTATTACAGAGAAAATAACATATTTGAACAGCTGTCAAAACAAGAAGCATTAGAATATTCGGGCGTCATTCACTATGTATACTCGTAAGTATCAAGGAAAAAATGTACTCGCTCCTCAAACTTCTTACCACTGAGTTTAGAATATAAAAAGGGTCCGTAAAATGACTCTTAGTAACTAAAGGCATGTTGTCTAGATCAATAAAATATTTTACAATGAGCGAACCTTAATGTAATAATGTAAATACACATTGAAATACTCGTATTAATAGAGATGTCCAATGTCATTTCGCCTTTGAAATTTACCAGAAAGAGTAAAAATCTTCCTGTAACGGATTTTCACACTTTCAAAAACTAATTAACTTTTATGGTAAACTTAGGAATAATAAATTGAAACTGACGATTAAGCATTTTTGTCCACTCTACTGTACATCAGAGCACCGTGCGCATTAGGTAATACAAAGATCATTAGACGAGTTGCGCTATAAATACAAGCTTGCGCGCCATAACCCTCAAGTAAACCGCTTAAGACTAACGTGAAATTAACCCGGAACTGCTCTGCGGAAGATTACAGAAAGTTAAAGTTGCTGAGGAATACCTGCTTTTTAATCATTCTATAGCTCCAGACTTGCAGGAAGTTCATTCTTATCCGACATCCCGTTGCTTACTTATGCAACATGTATGTAATTTTTTAACTCTTATTCGTGGTGGAGAGACTATCGTTAGGAAAACGTACTATAAAACACCTTATTTCTGATTGGACCGCTAATACTAGAAAAACTTTACTGTGGTTTTAGGGTTCCGTAGCCAAATGGCAAAAAACGGAACCCTTATAGATTCGTCATGTCTGTCCGTATGTCACTGCCACTTTTCTCCGAAACTATAAGAACTATACTATTGAAAGTTGGTAAATAGCTGTATTTTGTTAACCGCATTACGATTTTTACACAAAAATTTAAAAAATTGGGGGGTCTCCATACTTGAAACTGAAACTCAACAATTTTTTTTTCATCAAACCTATACGTGTGGGGTATTATGGATAGGTCTTTAAAAATGATGTTGAGGTTTTTAACATCTTTTTTTTCTAAACACAATACTTTGCGCAAGAGACACTGCCAAAGTGGGTTCGATCTCCGGGTCGGGCCAAAATTTGTATCTAAGTTTTTCTGTTAAGAAATTCTTAGTGTCAGCCCGGAGTCTGGAAGTTGGCGGTCTTGTACCCCCGTGCCTCGGAAAGCACGTTAAGCCATTGGTCCTGCACCCGATCCCATCCGGTCGTGTCACACTAGTGTCTCATCGGAATATGCGACCACGGGAATAGAGAGTGCACTTGTGTTTGCGCACACACTTGAGAACTATTGTATATCCTGCGTAAGTGGCTGATCGTTAAGATTGGCCGCCTCAGCCGAAATCGGTTGAAGGATATTATTATTATTTTGTGTCCGCGTGTCTCGTCCCGACACCCGCACGCACTGTGTAGGTTACCTAGCAACGTGGAGAGGCGAGGACAGGCAAGCATTCATGAGGACTTCCTTCGTTTTATCGTTGATCAATAACTGCTTGAACTTATCTGTAAGCAATAGCTATGTAAAGATCCGCTAATTCATGAAAAAATATCTGCAGCTGAGAAACAACAAAAATTGTTAAGTGCTCTATTAAGGAGGTATAAAATAACTTTTCAATTAATTTTATTTCACAAATTATTGATGTAAAAGCTTGTCGCGTGATATACGAGTACGGCTCATTCTTTTTACTTTGTGATATTTGCGACAGAATTTCTAAAGTTAATTGAAAGGTTTAATAAAACTGTAAATGGAACTTGGTAGATTCTGCGCTTGGACGTAACGTAAGTTATTTGCTGAGCAGTCTATTTGCACCCTTTCATAGAAACGACATAGGCACCGACTGTGCCTTTTCATAGAAAGCCATACTTGAAAAACCGCGCGAAGCCGTTGTATTGGGGTGACGTGCTGGGTGATGTTCTTTTTCTACCGCATCCGTATAGAATCATGATAGAATCTATGTAAATATATTTACAAATATAATATAAGACTCTAATTTTACATGAGAATCTCCCTTTAATATTGTGATGTCTTTGTGTATGTTTTGTTCTGTCTTTGTTTTAGATGGTGCTTGGTAAAAAACTCAATTAAAATAAACATCAAAAGGATTTAACTCGCCACACCGGTCAATAACCATTAAATTAACGTGTCTTTTAATCACTCGACATTGGCAGAGTTATTATGTGTTCGCCGTAGGCAACACAGTAGCAGCCATAAAGAAAAAAAATGATAGAATCTGCGTCAGGGCCGGTTGGAGCTCTTTCACACTCTGTGATGTTTTTCCGAAAATGGCAGATTCCGTTTAAAGAGCGCGTTTCCTTGTTCCATGATTTACGACATTGAGGGCGTCAGATTATAAACACTTACAGTGCGACCACGATCATCAGGCACTTCAGCCACATTGACAAGGGGCGTTGTACAACCTTTTTTTATGGGAAAATGTCTTTTTTATAAGTGATAGGTGGCAGACGAGCAGTCGGATCACCTGATGGTAAGCGCCGCCGCCCATGAACACTATCGACACCAGTAGAGTCACAAGCGCTGCCGATGTTTGAACCCTCCTTTCCCCCGGATTGGGCCTTCGGTACCCTCTCTCACGCAGAGAAACACAGCACAATGCTGCTTCTCGCCAGTTTTCTGTGAGGCCGTGGTTTCACTCCGGTAGAGCCGGCCCATTCATGCTGAAGCGTGGCTCTCCCACGGTCAAAACAGCACTAGTTCTGACTTTTACAACTCGCCAAATAACCGTGGCGCGACTGATAGAAATTAGTATTTTTTTTTATAACAGCATTAATAATGATATATTTTACCAAAAAAGTGCGAAAATGTGTTTTTATGGAAAACAGACTTTATTCATTATATACAGACAAAAAACAACAAAGGAGGGACTGGCCTGCGAGGTGTGCATATTTTAAAATCACGAAAAAATATTTTCCGAACTACCTGTACGCAACAAAAGCACTGAATCATTTTTCACGCAAACAAATTATTTTATACCTCCTCGTGTGGGAGAAACGAAACTTTTTTAGATATTTTACTTGTCAGCTAATTTATCTCTTTTTACCCGACTGCACCGAAGCAAAAAGGAGGGTTATGATTTTGACCTATGTATGTATGTATGGTTGTTCATCTGTGCCCTCATATCTTCTAAACTAGTTATCATATTTGAACAAATGAGGTATGGTTAGAAGCGTCTTGATTGTCTATGATGTCTATAAGGCACGATGACGTTACGTTAAATTGACTACAGCACCCTCTAGCGGACTTAAAATAAGGAACTAAAAAATAAATTGCTTGACGGTACCGTGTGGGGTATCAAATGAAAGAGCTTTTTGGCACATTTCAAATATATAATTTTATTTACATAACTAAAAGTATATTAAATAAAAAAAAGTTTAAAAACTGAAACAATGTAGCATACGACCAAGGGGGTAATAATTTCAGCAGAGACAAATTTCTTGTTTCGTACTTTTTAGAGCTTGTTTTTTTGGTAGTCAGGTTTTATAGTTTTTTAGATTTTCGCGTTGCATTATAACTATAATGTATCAATACGGGGATTAACACGATATTTATTATGTGAAACAACATTGTGTACTCACATATTTGGCTCGACGTTTCGGCTACGTTACAGCAACCGTGGTCACGAGCGGACTGGCGGAGCATGGCGCCGTCTGCTGGGGCCGGGCTGTGAATCTTCGGACACCCTCACATTTTTTGATATTAATTCGCCACTAGATGAATTGTCAGTGAAGCTACTCCGACACACTACACTAACAGTATCGGTGTTTGTTTGCGTTAGTAACGGCCTAGCACGGGGTTTGCACTTGTTAATTACTGGATTCCATGTCGATGATATTTTAAATCCATCCTCCCGATTGAAAGTCTTATACTTCTTGATCTCAATCGCTTCACTCCTGGTATCGTACTATCCTGGTATGATAATGACGATCGGTGGAGAGGATTTTCGGGTCATGTAGTTCCATCCAATGATTAACTCCCATTTCCAGTAGATGTTCTGCTATTGCCGATTTATTCGCTTGTCGATTTTTAATCCCGTATTGATACATTATAGTCAGGTTTTAGTTTTAAACTTTATTTTTATGGAAATAATATCTTCGACCATAAGGTGCTTGAGCCACCTATCTTGGAGTCAGATCAATGTAGGTTTCTTTTATGCTAGAGGCGGATAAACGAGCAAGCGAGTCACCTGATGGAAAGTAATCAACGCCGTCCATGAACATCCGCGAAATCAGAGCGATCGCTAATGTGTTGCCGGCATTTTTAAAAAAGAGTACGCTCTTCTCTTGAAGGTCCCTAAGTCGTAGCCGTCCGGAAATACTCCTGCAGCCCGTTCCATAGAACTGAGGTACGTGTTAGGAAGTTCCTCGAGCGACGCACAGTATTCTTAATAATAATAATAATAAATATTTCACAACATCACATACATTGATCTGACTCCGCGATAGGTAGCTCAAGCACCTGTGTTACGGATATCAGAATCAACAGTGGGATTACAAATATATACATATAATACTTTTCTTTTGTAAATACATACTTATAATACATAGCAAACATCCGAACCAATACAAACAAACATGTTCATGCACACAAATGTTTGTACTGTGCGGGGATCGAACCCGCAACCCTTGTATCAGAGGCAGGGTTCACTCCCACTGTTCCAATCGGGTCGTCCAATACTGTTCCAATAGTATTAGACCGCCATCCATCGAGATGCTAGGGATGGAATGACAATCGCTTGCGAGTGGTTCGATGTAGGAATTCAGCTGCAAAGAGTTCTTCAGAGCACTCCCCATGATAAATGCGGTATAGATTGCTGAGGGACGCTATATCCCGCCGCAGAGCTAGAGGATCAAGTTGACAAGAGAGAGTCAAGTCACCGGCAATTCGATCAGCCCTACGTTGTACACGGTCAAACGGAATGTGATGGACGGAAGGTATGTGATGTTGTGAAATATTTATTTCTTATTGTGTCAGGATACCTACAAGTAAACCAGCACATGATATCTATGGATGTGACTGCCTCGATGGGTGTAGTGGGTAGTGGGTCGCACTTTAAAGCGACAGCTGAGCACGAAGTCCCGGTTTCGATCCCCGGGTTGGGCGAGAAATATGGACCTAAGTATTCGGTAAAAAAATGATAAGTGGCAGCCCGGAGTCTAGAAGTTGGCGGCCTTGTACCCCCGTGCCCCGAAAAACACGTTAAGCCGTTGGTCCTGCGCCCAATTCCTCTCAGGTCGTGTTACACTTGTGTCCCATCGGATTATAAGGTTAAGGGAATGGAGAGTGCACTTGTATTTACGCATACACTTAAGCATTAAAATGTATCCTGCGTACGTCGCCGATCGTTGAGATTGGCCGCTATAGCCGTAATCTGTTGGAGGATATTATTATCTACAGATATTAGAGTTACAGTAAAACTATATTTCAAATCAACAAAAGACTTTAAATACAAATGAATTTGCGTATATTTATAGTATTATTTATTTATTTAGTCTTTATTGCACAAAGTACTTAATATACATACATCGTCAGCCCATTGAAGTCCCCACTGCTGGGGCACGGGCCTCCCTCAATCACATGAGGGATAATTGCCATACTCACCACGCTTGGCAGACGGGTTGGCGAGGGTTTTGATATAAATGCAGAGTTTTCCTTCTCTGGGTGCTGATGATCATGTCAGTAGCTTTACCTTAGTCGCCTTTTACGACACCTCGGTAAGAGTGAGGGTGGCCTATTCCACTCTGCCGGGACCACACGGCTAACATACATACATAGTTACACATAATTTCATAAGTATTCAACAATTATATGATAAATAAAAACATCATTCTTCATAAAAACAATATCACATTAAATTAATAATACAATTAGGTAAGCAATAAATAGCTGAATGATAAATTTATAATTCCGTTGTTACCTAATTAATGATAATTTATTTTTTCTTAAATACGTAACTGATGTTATATTTTATACTAAAACTGGCAGTGCCTATAAGGTCTACACAGCACAATAATGTTATATATAACTTTGTCCTTTGTAATTGAACATGTTACAACCAAAGTTACACTAAAATGATATCGTGCGTAATAACGTAGTACAGCTGAATAGGAGCACCGTATTGTCAACCTCACTGTGACCTCACATTGTGTTACTATAGTCAGTCGAAATTCTGCCACTTATGAAACACATTTGGTTAAATTTATCAGATTTAGTTACCCCAAGGTGTCTACAGACACATTGCACACAGTAAGTACACTAACTGAACTTTAGTGACTTTCTATATACCCAGTATCTATTGTTAGGTTTTTGCAATTTAAAAAAAAAATTCATCTTTTTCTAAATTACTTGATCGATTTAAGACTCTTTGGTTGAAAAATAAGAATAGAAAAAGAAATGTCAAAAAAAGATAGCGGATTAGGGAGGCAAAAAAAATTGAGACCGGCAAGGGAGGACTCTTGTTAAAATATGATTTTAAAAAAGGATGTTTCCAGGATTAAAAGGCAATATGAAAGGTAAATTAGGTGATTGATTAACAATATCCCACATGTTAAGATAGAGGTACTTATAACTATAATGTATCAAGACGGGAATTAACACGATATTTATAATGTGATACAGCATTGTGTACTCACATATTTGGCTCCACGTTTCGGCTACGTTATAGCAGCCGTGCTAAGAGCGGACTGACGGAGCACGGCGTCGTCTGCTGGGGCCGGGCTGTGAATCTTCGGACACCCTTACATTTTTGATATTAATTCGCCACTAGATGAAATGTCAGTGAAGCTACTCCGACACACTACACTAACAGTATCGTTGTTTGTTTGCGTTAGTAACGGCCTAGCACGGGGTTTGCGTGGTTGAATTGACATGGAGGGTGTCCGAAGATTCACAGCCCGGCCCCAGCAGACGACGCCGTGCTCTGCAGGTCTGCTCGTGCTGCTCGAAACGTCGAGCCAAATATGTGAGTACACAATGTTGTATCAGATAATAAATATCGTGTTAATTCCCGTACTGATACATTATAGTTATAATGCAACACGAAAATCTAAAAAACTAGAGGTATTTATAGTCCGTCATGAGCGCGTGCATTAGGGGATGCACGAGGTCAGGATGGATGGATGTTAGGTTGTGGGATTTTTTTTCCTAAATGATTTAATGGATTTAATTAAGACTCTTTGGTTGAAAAATAAGGATAGAAAAAGAAAAAAAAGTAAAAAAGTATCAGCCTATAACTGTAACACTTCAGGGCAAAGGCCTCTATCATAGAAATCAAGTCATCGCTACTATTATGGAATTAGGCTTAATCACCACGCTTGCCAAATGCGAATAGGTGATCACAAACCCGAGCTATGTTCGAAAAATTTAAAACACACTTTTTTCTCGACTCAAGAATCGAACCCAGGACCCCGAGATCACGGCCCGGTACTACCATACTAACTAACTAAAACCACTAGTCCAACGGGGCGTCAGAAAAAGAAATATTAAAAAAATATTTAAAAATCATATGTAAAAAAGGATGTTTCCAGGATAAAAAGGCATTTTAAACGTTAATTATGTGTAATTAACAATATACTGTAAATGTAGTTAGAGATAAAGCTTACACTATCTATCGTATTAATTCATGAATAATATGGAAACTTGTGTTTTAATATCCCAAAAAGAATTAATACAAACTATGCGTCTTTTTTCTTTACGATAGTCGGTAACCTTTGTAGATTTATTTATTCAAAAGTGAAACTAAATAATAATAATGATGGAGCTTTTCAACGAAATACTATAGAAGTATATCTTTGCCAAGATAATAACATAATTTAAACAAAACATCAAACAACCGAACCGCTCTGTCCCCGATGCGTCGCCGAGAGGCCCTTGTGTCCCATTAGGAAGGCCCTCGCGTCCTCGGAGGGCTCTCGATTCCTCAGCCGGGGCCGTCCGCGCTGCTGACTCCCGCAACAAGGCCCCACTTGTCTGCTGCTTGTTATCCAATGAATTTTTTATCTGCAAAAAGGTACGAACGTTACAATCTATGACAAAAGGATTTGGGGAATACTTCAGGGGAGAGATAACTGGACTAGTATTGGTTTTTGTAAGGTTTCTACAATGTTTTGGTTGATATGACAGTTTTTTTTTTCATCTTGTTAGACCATTTACCAATAACACGATATTAATAAGAAAATATTTACATTTTATTTATTAAGCTGTAAGTTTGATCATCATCATATCTGGACTGCAACAAGCTGATCATATGTGGCGGTAGCCAAAAGAACTTTAGTCAGTGTGTAATGAGATATGATTTAAGCGGTTTTTCCTTCCACGTCTAGAATTTGACTCAGTATGACTATAAGATGTTACAATTTACGAGAGCAATGTTTTCGTGCTGTTCTTCTTAGCAGAAGCTGCCCAGACTTATCCGCATCACCTATGCATAGGTATGGTGAAAAGTTGTGAGATCAAACACAAAGCCCACCTACCTACAAGTACTATCGAACCTAAACAAGTACCCAGTTCGAATATTTACTTTGGCTTACCTTTTAAAATGCAAGTCCTATTTCCCCGAATATCAAACGAACACACTCCTCATAAACTGTACTTATTTAAATTCACCCGGTGTATTTTTTTTTTTTTTTTTTTTTTTTTTTTTTATGCCCTCTCTAGAGGGCGCTGACGGGTCCCCGGATATGGAAGTCCAGGATCTTGGATATCTGTTTTTTATGCTATGCAGAGACTAGGATGCTAGAGTTTTGTGAAAAGGGGTAAGTGGTGAATTTGGGAATTTGGGATAAAGAGGTTGCCGTTTTATTTTGGGAGGAGGAAGTTGTGGATGGAATTGGATAGACAAATTTGGGATGAGGTTTGATTACATAGTGGAATTTGGGATAGTGGGATTGGCTTCACTTATTGGCTAGCATCCGCAAAAACATCACTATTGTCTAGTGAAGTTTGCAGACGACGGCTATTTTGGGTAGCACTTACTGAGTGCCGTTTTTGTGGCAATGGGGGTACAGGAGGGGAGGGGTGATCTGCATAGGCTGTGCCGCTATCGGCTCTGGCTATGGCTTGCCTAATAAGAGGACACTGAGTCCTATCGGTCGCAGAGTGACTTAGGTTCCGCAGATTGGCCGCCTTGCAGTTAAAGCAAGTCGGGTTTTGTTGTTTCTCCGACTTTTTGGGACAATTGGCGAACTGGTGTCCCTCTTCAGCGCAGAAGCTGCAAGGACGGCACGATGTTTTTGTGCACTTCGCACGGGTGTGTCCAAAGCCCAGGCAGGCAAAGCACTGGACGAAGCGGGTCTGGTCCGAAACGTGGACTTTTTGATGTTCCACGCCCAGACGCCCGCCTCGCTCAATGATCTGTCTCCTGGTCTCCGGAGACACCTCTATCACTGCGTTATATAGCAGGGGGTTTCGATTGGCCGTAAGGTAGCACAATCTTAAGCCCTTCACGGGGTTTTGACCTTCGACGACACTGATGAGTTCGCAAGTTGGAACCTCAACAGGTACCCCTTTTAGGATCATCAAGGGGTTTTTGTGTCGAGCTAAGGATGCGTCAAAACGCGTTGAGCCCATTTGAGCCTCAGCTGCCCATTCGACCACGCGTTCTGCCATGGAGGGTGTCTCGAATTCCACCTTGAACATGTCATCCCGTATTGGTATGATACGTTCAGGTGCGTATCCGGTGTTGCGGAAGGACGAAGCCGCCTTCCACTTATTTATGGCGTCGATGGGTTCTTTTGGGGGGTCATCTGGGTCAATGGCTTTAATGAACACGGCTGGTCTAGGCGCCAATGGTGTTTTTGAGGTTTTTGGGGCTAAACGTGGTGGTAACGCAGCGATTTCGGCGAAGGTACTCTGCAGGGCTGGTATTGGGAGAGGTTGTACGCCGGCGTCAAATTGTGCTGCAATGAAGTCTGCCCGAGACTCCCGTATCTCCTCCCGGACGGTCTCGCGAAGGAGCTCAAACTCCTTGCGGAAGGTTTGCATCTCTTGATTGAGTGCAACCTGAACCGTCTCAGTGAGGCCTCCGGGTGTCTGAGGCTGTGGGATATTCGACGTAAAATCAGCAACCAGTTCAAGGACAGGGCGGACCTCGGTTTTAACCGCCTCGCCTATTAGGGCCTTGAGATCCGGTTGACTTGCGGGTTCTGCGGGAATTTCACCCACAAGTGCGATCATGTCTTTGCCCGCCACACTTAAGACGTCTTTGATGGATTGGCAGCAGGCAATTATGACGTTTCGGTTCTCCCGGGTTAAGGATTTCCCGGCATTAATCCTTTCTTCCACCAGCAGAGTCTCAGTAACAACTGTGTGCGCGAACCTTTCGAAGAGATCTATGATTCTCTCCGCTGTAGTACACTCGCTGATGTCAGTAGGCTCCTTGCGAACGGAAAGCCTTCCTATGTCCACATAATGGTGTTGGCGGCTCCAGCCGCCAAACGGGGGGTTTTGAAAGGGATAGGGTCTAACTACACGACTATAGTCGTGCGTTGCCGTGAAGTGGGAGTCTAAAACGCTAGTTTCGGGGAGGGGGAGGTCTACTTGAGTGGATGAGGAAGGGGGGGGTTCAATTTCGGAGGTGTCAATCTGGGGTTCAAAGGGGGGTTGGGGTTCAGCAATTTGGGGTGGGGGAGTTGGTTTAGTTTTGGGGGGTGGGGGTTGAAATTTCGGAGGGGGATCCTTGGTTTTCGAAGGGGGGGGTTGATTTTTTGCTGTCTCCTTTCGCGTTGCGGGTCGGGAACTAGGTCCCGGTTCGCCTCGCGATCGGCGTCTCGAAGACATGTTTAGGCAAAGTCAAGTAAATTTGGGGGGGGGGAGGGTTTTATTTAGAGAATAATGGGGTAACAGTAGGGTGCAGACAATCAGCAGACTTTTCAAAAAAAATATATATTTTCAAAAAGTGGGGGGGGGGGGGGGGGCTAGGGGTGTGGGGGGAGGTTAAAACAATGTGAGATGAGGAAAAGTTCCAAGGAATTCCCCACCCGGTGTATTCCAATTCACTTACTCAAAATTTTCCACCTAATATAGCCCGAAAGAAAC
Organism: Marasmia exigua; assembly: GCA_019059595.1. Taxonomy (NCBI): domain Eukaryota; kingdom Metazoa; phylum Arthropoda; class Insecta; order Lepidoptera; family Crambidae; genus Marasmia; species Marasmia exigua. The sequence continues at coordinate 16,311,526 of CM032475.1, read as the reverse complement.
TTGCGCAGGCGACACCATAACGGCGATATGTGGGACAGCTGTTCGGAAATCGTCGGGGTAGGGAAGCGAAAATTTCTGAACGCAACAATAAAGTAGGTGCCGTAGAGTCTGGCTCGATGCCCAGACCCGGGAGACCTTCTAATCATCTCAGCGGTTAGAGGTGCAGCCAATTGTACTTTTCGAATACGATTACTGATTTTCTCTTCAATGAATACATGATAATTTGAGTTAAAGAATATTAAAGAATAGAACGCGGACTTTCCTAAGGTGATCTCACTGAGATCAAACTATAGGATTTATTTTTTTATAAGTACCTATAAAGAACGCGAGAAGATTGTCCTCATCAAAGCGTGTAATTGCCGGTTGCTGGTCGCTTTGGAGCCCGTTGTACATGATTCTGTGTTTGGGGAATCTGGTAATTAAAATAAAGCGACTGCCATCTGACCTTCGCAACCCTTTAATAGGGGAGATCAACCAACTGAATAATTGGTTGTACACGTTTCAAATACTATCCGAAACGTGCAGGTTTAGTCGCGATGTTTTCCCTCACGCCGAGCTAATGGTAGAAATACGCATATAGTATAAAATTTGACCGTGGGAGAGCCACGGTTCGGCATGAATAGGCCGGCTCGACTGGAGTTATACCACAGCCTCACAGAAAACCGGTGTGAAGCAGAACTGTGCTGTGTTTCGCTGCGTGAGTGAGGGTGTGTTTCGCTGCGGTAGGTGTCCATATGTTTACATTTTTACGTTGTCTGTCTGTATTGTCCGTGTGTATGTTTGTTTTGTTTTAGATGATGTCAAACCGATTAAAATAGATTCCACTCGTCACCGGTCAATCTATTAATTAACGTATCTCTCTAATCACTCGACATTGGCAGAATTATAGATGTGTCGAAAGACACAGTAGCAGCCATTATATTTAAAAAAAATACATAGGAATAATCATCGGTTGTTAACTTAAAGCCTTCTTGGCTTAAAACGCTTCCACTGAAATTCAAAGTTGGAGAACGTAGGTGTGTTATAATTGATAATTATACACACATACGCTCCATAGGATACAATCTTTTACCGCTCAAAGCTTTTCAACTTAATAAGGATGTCTTCTCATCAATCGGAAGTAAATACCGGATGGCGCCGAATGACGACTGACCGGATTGCGCAATTGGTAGTGACCCTGCCTCTTACGCCAAAGGTCGTGGATTCGATCCCCACCCTAGACAAACATTCGTGCGATGAACACTTGTGTTTGTTCAGTGTCTGGTTGTAATATATGTATTTAAGTATATTTTTGTGCTCCTCTGTTGTCTGATATCTGTAACACAAGTGCTTAAGCTACTTAGTACGGAATCAGGTCAACGTATGAGATGTTGTGAGAATTATTATTATTATTAAATACTATGTATATGAAGTTAAAATCAAGGTAGCTGTTTGATAGATAGATACTCTGCACAACATACAAAACTTAAAAGCCAGGTATACAGAGTATGTTATGTATCGCAGTGGCTTAAAATAAAAAAAAAATAAAAAAATAGGTATACAGAGATACAATGTACAATTTAGGCGGTCTTATGGCATCGATCTCTACCAGACAACCTTCAGGTGGTGATTTTGGTTAAAAAAATATTATTTTTATAGTATTTTTTCTGACTAACTATCTTATACTCCTATACAGGCTTATTATTAATAATAATCGTTTATTTCAGGCAACAAGATTTTACAGTTTTCTTTTTAATTTTACAGAGCCCATATGATACATTCTTTTACCTTACATTCATCAGCCCATTTAAGTCCCCACTGCTGGGGCACGGGCCTCCCTCAATCACATGCGGGGTAATTGCCATACTCACCACGCTTGGCAGACGGGTTGGCGAGGGTTTTGATATAAATGCAGAGTTTTCCTTCTCTGGGTGGATGGGTGATCATCATGCCAGCAGCTTTACCTTAGTCGCCTTTTACGACACCTCGGTAAGAGTGAGGGTGGCCTATTCTACTCTGCCGGGGACCACACGGCTAACATACATTACATAGTTACACATAATTTCATAAGTATTCACAATTATATGATAAATTAAAAACATCATTCTCATAAAAACAATATCACATTAAATTAATAATACAATTAGGTAAGCAATAAATAGCTGAATGATAAATTTATAATTCCGTTGTTACCTAATTAATGATAATTTATTTTTTCTTAAATACGTAACTGATGTTATATTTTATACTAAAAAATGCAGTGCCTATAAGGTCTACACAGCACAATAATGATATATATAACTTTGTCCTTTGTAATTGAACATGTTACAACCAAAGTTACACTAAATGATATCGTGCGTAATAACGTAGTACAGCTGAATAGGAGCACCGTATTGTCAACCTCACTGTGACCTCACATTGTGTTACTATAGTCAGTCGAAATTCTGCCACTTATGAAACACATTTGGTTAAATTTATCAGATTTAGTTACCCAAGGTGTCTACAGACACATTGCAACAGTAAGTACAATAAACTGACTTTAGTGACTTTCTATATACCCAGTATCTATGAGTTAAGGTTTTTGCAATTTAAAAAAAAATTTCATCTTTTTCTAAAGTACTTGATCTCCGATTTAAGAATCTTTGGTTGAAAAATAAGAATAGAAAAAGAAATGTCAAAAAAAGATAGCGGATTAGGGAGGCAAAAAAAAATTGAGACCGGCAAGGGAGGACTCTTGTTAAAATATGATTTTAAAAAGGATGTTTCCAGGATTAAAAGGCAATATGAAAGGTAAATTAGGTGATTGATTAACAATATCCCACATGTTAAGATAGAGGTACTTATAACTATAATGTATCAAGACGGGAATTAACACGATATTTATTATGTGATACAACATTGTGTACTCACATATTTGGCTCCACGTTTCGGCTACGTTATAGCAGCCGTGCTAAGAGCGGACTTGGACGGAGCACGGCGTCGTCTGATGGGGGCCGGGCTGTGATCTTCGGACACCCTTGCATTTTTGATATTAATTCGCCATAGAGAAATGTCAGTGAAGCTACTCCGGACACCACTACTCTAACAGTATCGTTGTTTGTTTGCGTTAGTAACGGCCTAGCACGGGGTTTGCGTGGTTGAATTGACATGGAGGGTGTCCGAAGATTCACAGCCCGGCCCCAGCAGACGACGCCGTGCTCTGCAGGTTGCTAGTGCTGCTCGGAAAAGCGTCCCCGAGGCGAAATATTGTGAGTACACAATGTTGTATCAGATAATAAATATCGTGTTAATTCCCGTACTGATACATTATAGTTATAATGCAACACGAAATCTAAAAACAACTAGCGGTATTTATAGGGTTTTTTTTTTTTTTTTTTCCGGTTTTTCCCATGAGCGCGTGCAGTAGAGGGATGCACGAGGTCAGGATGGATGGATGTTAGGTTGTGGGATTTTTTTTCCTAAATGATGTAATGATTTAAGACTCTTTGGTTGAAAAATAAGGATAGAAAAAGAAAAAAAGTAAAAAAGTATCAGCCTATAACTGTAACACTTTCAGGGCAAAGGCCTCTATCATAGAAATCAAGTCATCGCTACTATTATGGAATTAGGCTTAATCACCACGCTTGCCAAATGCGAATAGGTGATCACAACCCGAGCTATGTTCGAAAAAATTTAAAACACACTTTTTTCTCGACTCAAGAATCGAACCCAGGACCCCGAGATCACGGCCCGGTACTACCATACTAACTAACTAAAAACCCACTAGTCCAAACGGGGCGTCAGAAAAAGAAATATTAAAAAATATTTAAAAATCATATGTAAAAAAGGATGTTTCCAGGATAAAAAGGCATTTTAAACGTTAATTATGGTAATTAGAGCAATATACTGTAAATGTAGTTAGAGATAAAGCTGACACTATCTATCGTATTAATTCATGAATAATATGGAAACTTGTGTTTTAATATCCCAAAAAGAATTAATACAAACTAATGGCGTCTTTTTTCTTACGATAGTCGTAACCTTTGTAGATTTATTTATTCAAAAGTGAAACTAAATAATAATAATGATGGAGCTTTTCAACGAAATACTATAGAAGTATATCTTTGCCAAGATAATAACATAATTTAAACAAAACATCAAACAACCGAACCGCTCTGTCCCCGATGCGTCGCCGAGAGGCCTTGTGTCCCATTAGGAAGGCCTCGCGTCCTCGGAGGGCTCTCGATTCCTCAGCTGGGGCCGTCCGCGCTGCTGACTCCCGCAACAAGGCCCCACGTCTGCTGCTTGTTATCCAATGAATTTTTTATCTGCAAAAGGTACGAACGTTACAATCTATGACAAAAGGATTTGGGGAATACTTCAGGGAGAGATAACTGGACTAGTATGGTTTTTGTAAGGTTTCTACAATGTTTTGGTTGATATGACAGTTTTTTTTTTCATCTTGTTAGACCATTTACCAATAACACGATATTAATAAGAAAATATTTACATTTTATTTATTAACCTGTAAGTTTGATCATCATCATATCTGGACTGCAACAAGCTGATCATATGTGGCGGTAGCCAAAAGAACGTTAGTCAGTGTGTAATGAGATATGATTTAAGCGGTTTTTCCTTCCACGTCTAGAATTTGACTCAGTATGACTATAAGATGTGACAATTTACGAGTGCAATGTTTTCGTGCTGTTCTTATTAGCAGAAGCTGCCCAGACTTATCCGCATCACCTATGCATAGGTATGGTGAAAAGTTGTGAGATCAACACAAAGCCCACCTACCTACAAGTACTATCGAACCTAAACAAGTACCGAGTTCGACAATTTTTAAAAATTTTTACTTATTGGGGGGAGCCTTTAAACCTTTTAAAATGCAAGTCCTATTTCCCCGAATATCAAACGAACACACTCCTCATAAACTGTACTTATTTAAATTCACCCGGTGTATTTTTTTTTTTTTTTTTTTTGTTTTTTTTCTGCCCTTCTCTAGAGGGCGCTGACGGGTCCCCGGATATGAAGTCCAGGACTGGATATCTGTTTTTTATTGCTATGCAGAGGACTAGGAGCTAGATTTTTGTGAAAAGGGGGTAAGTGGTTGAAATTTGGGAATTGGGATAAAGAGGGCCGTTTTATTTGGGAGGAGGAAGTGTGGATGGAATTGGATAGACAAATTTGGGATGAGGTTTGATTACATAGTGGAATTTGGATAGTGGATGGCGCACTATTGGCTAGCCTCACGCAAAAAACATCACTATTGTTTTTATCTAGTGAAGTTTGCAGACGAGGCTATTTTGGGATAGCACTTTACTGAGTGCCGTTTTGTGCAATGGGGGTACAGGAGGGGAGGGGTTGATCTGCATAGGCTGTGACGCATCGGCTCGGCTATGGCCTGCCTAATAAGAGGACACTGAGTTCTATCGGTCGCAGAGCAGAGTGACTTAGGTTCCGCAGATGGCCGCCTTGCAGTTAAAAGCAAGTAGGTGTTTGTTGTTTCTCCGACTGTTGGGGAAACAATTGTGCGAACTGGTGTCCCTCTTCAGCGCAGAAGGGCCAAGGACGGCACGATGTTTTTGTGCACTTCGCACGGTGGTCCAAAAGCCCAGGCAGGCCAAAGCACTGGACGAACGGGTCTGGTCCGAAACGTGGACTTTTTGAGTTCCACGCACCAGGACGCCCGCCTCGCTCAATGATCGTCTTCCTGGTCCGGAGACACCTCTATCACTGCGTTATATAGCAGGGGGGTTTCGATTGGCCGTAAGGTAGCACAATCTTAAGCCCTTCACGGGGTTTTGACTTCGACGACACTGATGAGTTCGCAAGTTGGAACCTCAACAGGTACCCCTTTTAGGATCATCAAGGGGTTTTTTGGTCGAGCTAAGGATGGTCAAAAACGCGTTGAGCCCATTTGAGCCTCAGCTGCCCGTTCGACCACGCGTTCCTGCCATGGAGGGTGTCTCGAATTCACCTTGAAAAATGTCATCCCTATTGGTATGATACGTTCAGGTGCCGTTATCCGGTCTGTTGCGGAAGGACGAAGCGCCCCTTTCCACTTATTTATGCGTCGATGGGTTCTTTTGGGGGGTCATCTGGTCAATGGCTTTAATGAACACGGTGGTCTAGGCGCAATGGTGTTTTGAGGTTTTTGGGCTTAAACGTGGTGTAACGCAGCGATTCGGCCGACAGGTACTCTGCCAGGGCTGGTATGGCAGAGGTTGTACGGACGGCGTCAATTGTGGCCTAACAATGAAGTCTGCCCGAGACTCCCGTATCTCCTACCGGACGGTCTCGCGAAGGAGCTCAAACTCCTTGCGGAAGGTTTGCATCTCTGGAGTGGCGGCACCTGAAAAACCGTCTCAGTTGAGGCTCCGGTGTGTGGAGGCTGTGGATATTCGACCGTAAAATCCAGAAACCAGTTCAAGGACAGGGCGGGACCTCGGTTTTACAACCGCCCGCCATAAATTAGGCCTGAGATCCCGGTTGACTGCGGGTTCTACTGGGAATTTCACCCACAAGTGCGATCATGTCTTGGCCCGCCACACTTAAGACGTCTTTGATGGATTGGCAGGCAGGCAAGAATGGACGTTCGGTTCTCCCGGGTAAGGATTTCCCCGGCATTAATCCTTTCTCCACTCAGCAGAGTCTCAGTAACAACTGTGTGCGCGAACCTTTCGAAGAGATCTATGATTCTCTCCGCTGTAGTACACTCGCTGATGTCAGTAGGCTCCTGCGGAACGGAAAGCCTTCCTATTGTCCACCATAATGGTGTGGCGGCTCCAGCCGCCAAACGGGGGGTTTTGAAAGGGATAGGCGTCTAACCTACACGGACTATAGTCGTGCGTTGCCGTGAAGTGGGAGTCTAAAACGCTAGTTTTCGGGGAGGGGGAGGTCTCTTGAGTGGATGAGGAAGGGGGGGGTTCCCAATTTCGGAGGTGTCAATCTGGGGTTCAAAGGGGGTTGGGGTTCAGCAATTTGGGGTGGGGGATGTTGGTTAGTTTTGGGGGGTGGGGGTTGAAATTTCGGAGGGGGATCCTTGGTTTTCGAAGGGGGTGGGTTGATTTTTTGCGGTTCCTTTCGCGTTGCGGGTCGGGAACTAGGTCCGTTCGCTCGCGATCGGCGTCTCGAAGACATGTTTAGGACAAAGTCAAGGTAAATTTGGGGGGGGAGGTTTTATTAGAGGAATAATGAGTTACACAGTAGGGTGCAAGACAATCAGCAGGACTTCAAAAAAAATATATATTTCAAAAAGTGGGGGGGGGGGGGGCCGGCTAGGGGTGTGGGGGAGGTTAAAACAATGTGAGATGAGGAAAAGTTCCAAGGCATTCCCCACCCGGTGTATTCCAATTCACTTACTCAAAATTTTCCACCTAATATAGCCCGAAAGAAACTTGCGCAGGCGACACCATAACGGCGATATGTGGGACAGCTGTTCGGAAATCGTCGGGGTAGGGAAGCGAAAATTTCTGAACGCAACAATAAAGTAGGTGCCGTAGAGTCTGGCGCGATGCCCAGACCCTGGGAGACCTTCTAATCATCTCAGCGGTTAGAGGTGCAGCCAATTGTACTTTTCGAATACGATTACTGATTTTCTCTTCAATGAATACATGATAATTTGAGTTAAAGAATATTAAAGAATAGAACACGGACTTTCCTAAGGTGATCTCACTGAGATCAAACTATAGGATTTATTTTTTATAAGTACCTATAAAGAACGCGAGAAGATTGTCCTCATCAAAGCGTGTAATTGCCGGTTGCTGGTCGCTTTGGAGCCCGGGGTACATGATTCATGTGTTTGGGGAATCTGGTAATTAAAATAAAGCGACTGCCATCTGACCTTCGCAACCCTTTAATAGGGGAGATCAACCAACTGAATCATTGGTTGTACACGTTTCAAATACTATCCGAAACGTGCAGGTTTAGTCGCGATGTTTTCCCTCACGCCGAGCTAATGGTAGAAATACGCATATAGTATAACATTTGACCGTGGGAGAGCCACGGTTTCCGTGGGCTGGCTCGACTGGAGTTATACCACAGCCTCACAGAAAACCGGTGTGAAGCAGAACTGTGCTGTGTTTCGCTGCGTGAGTGAGGGTACAGGAGACCCAATCCAGGGGAATGGGGGGTTCAAAGGTTGGCAGTGTACTTGTGACTCCACTGATGTCGCAGACGTCTATGGCGGCGGCAATCGCTTATCATCAGGCCATCCGTCTGCTCGTCCGCCACTTATCATTATAACATAGATTTGAAAATCCAAAAATGTATGCTCGAAATACGACCCCTCGCATCCATCACTCGTTTTGTTCGATAAGCCATTTTGAGTAAATACATATATTGTCAAGATCACTAACATTAGAATAGTTATTTACGATATTTGTACCATGTACCATATTTTTGAGTTTCCGATTATTTGGCGTTGCAGCAAGCGCCATGATCACTTAAAAATTAGTTACATGGCAGAAATCTCGTAAATAACTATTATAATACTTAAGAGTTTTTGTATTCGTTACAATATGGTATCTCTAGATTCAATGTTCCAGCGTTAGAATAGCAGCCCGTCACCTCTTTTGTCAGGCAAAGGCCCATTCAAATTAAGACATCGGAAATTTTCTTTAACTGTCAAAAATATCAAGTCTCGCTGTATGACATTCTACCCCCAAAAATCCCCCGCCCTTTTAACATTCCTTTTATTCTGTCTTTATCCTTTTCCTCTGTTATAAAATATTTATGTATATATATATATATATATATATATATATATATATATATATATATATGTATATTGTCCATATGTTTACATTTTTACGTTGTCTGTCTGTATTGTCCGTGTGTATGTTTGTTTTGTTTTAGATGATGTCAAACCGATTAAAATAGATTCCACTCGTCACCGGTCAATCTATTAATTAACGTGTCTCTCTAATCACTCGACATTGGCAGAATTATAGATGTGTCGAAAGACACAGTAGCAGCCATTATATTTAAAAAAAATACATAGGAATAATCATCGGTTGTTAACGTAAAAGCCTTCTTGGCTTAAAACGCTTCCACTGAAATTCAAAGTTGGAGAACGTAGGTGTGTTATAATTGATAATTATACACACATACGCTCCATAGGATACAATCTTTTACCGCTCAAAGCTTTTCAACTTAATAAGGATGTCTTCTCATCAATCGGAAGTAAATACCGGATGGCGCCGAATGACGACTGACCGGATGGCGCAATTGGTAGTGACCCTGCCTCTTACGCCAAAGGTCGTGGATTCGATCCCCACCCTAGACAAACATTCGTGCGATGAACACTTGTGTTTGTTCAGTGTCTGGTTGTAATATATGTATTTAAGTATATTTTTGTGCTCCTCTGTTGTCTGATATCTGTAACACAAGTGCTTAAGCTACTTAGTACGGAATCAGGTCAACGTATGAGATGTTGTGAGAATTATTATTATTATTAAATACTATGTATATGAAGTTAAAATCAAAGGTAGCTGTTTGATAGATAGATACTCTGCACAACATACAAAACTTAAAAGCCAGGTATACAGAGTATGTTATGTATCGCAGTGGCTTAAAATAAAAAAATAAATAAAAAAATAGGTATACAGAGATACAATGTACAATTTAGGCGGTCTTATGGCATCGATCTCTACCAGACAACCTTCAGGTGGTGAATTTGGTTAAAAAAATATTATTTTTATAGTATTTTTTCTGACTAACTACCTTATACTCCTATACAGGCTTATTATTAATAATAATCGTTTATTTCAGGCAACAAGATTTTACAGTTTTCTTTTTAATTTTACAGAGCCCATATGATACATTCTTTTACCTTACATTAGAGACTTTCAATTCTATAAACATTTAATTCAATCCAATTACATTCAATATTAATGAAAGCAGACTACTCTGTTAAAAGGTATTTTACAATATTAGTGAGTGAATGATCTATCATCCCCTGATTATTTACCCTAAGGGTTGGATTTTTTCCTATTGATATTTCGTGGTTCCCTTTCCAATTAAAAAAAATGACAAAAACAATCCACTTATTAAAAACTTATGCATTAACATACGTACATTGAAAATAATAATAGTTATTATAATATATAAACATTTCCACCGCGATCCAGCGGGTAATGCTGCCAGCATTTTGGTGACATTGCATTTTTAATTAATTTTAGCTTAATTTTATTTCTCAAATATTGTCTTAATTTTCTTTTTTTTGTTCTTTTGTTCCATAAATAATTTTATTAAAATTATCATCACAACTTTATTAATTAAAACACCTCCAACTTGTGGGAAATAAAAATGCGTGTTATACGCACGTCTACAAATTTATAGCGACCAGGTCTTATTGAAAACCAACATTCACAAACATCAAGTTTGTCCCATCAGTAATCGATACCGAATGGTTCGGTTGAGTCACGACAAAAAATTTTAATAAAAGTAACGTGGAGTCGAGATGATATTGCAAATTGGTAACAATGGATATTTTTCTTTTCCCTTTTGTACGTGGGGACTTGGTGTGAATATTATGTTTTCGTTCTATACCGACGCAATTCATCACTACGCAATAAATGAAGCCGTCAGGCTCAGGGCGTTCAATATTTTTTAATTTTGTTTTTATGTCCCCTTTTGGTTCTTTGACGTTCGTAGCGCTTTTTACAATTACTAATCCATATTTCTCGTTGATATGGAATGGACCCGTAACTTTTTAAAGTATATGGAATAAAAGCTTACTCCAGGCTTCAGGAATTAGTTTTCTTTATTTACGCCTAATGTCTTTGCTTCTTCAGTAATCGTCGGCCATTCGTCTTCTATCTCACTCTCCCACTTCATTCTAATTCAAACTTCGATCTTATATGGGCCGAGTTCTCCAACTTTTCAAATAACGGTAATCACGCTTTAACCATGCAAGCACCGTGCTTGCTATTGGTGCTTGCATGGTTAAAGTGTGATTACCATAACTAAGCATTCTAAGCGTTCCTTAACATGCATTTTCCGATTACCAATGCTACATTATTTTACAAGATTTCTGGTTTAAGAACTTAATTATCTCATAAAGAATAATACAATGCACTTATTGAAAAAAAAATTGACACAAAAAATTATATATTTTAATTATTTTCTAGCATTTCAAACCTTGAAGGAAATGTAAAAACAAGATAAGTTACCTAAATTTTCTAAGCTTGAATGGTTTGAAAATTAACAACATAAACATTTTCCAAAACTTGTGACATAATTTTATTTTACACTCTTAAACTCTACAAGGCAATATAAACGTTTAGGCGGAGGATGCTACCGCACTACAAAACCGTAGGACTCAGTACGAAGTTGGAAATACCTACTCCAGGGAACTCGCGAGTAAAAGCCTTGCGGTACCCTTTAATCGAATTTCAAGAGAAACTTCTTTGTGGAAACTTGTAAAACAGGAGTCTGTACAATTTCCAACACTTTTGTCCCGCAGCGGGAAACGTTTATCCGCATACAAAAATGTTATTTCAAAGAAACAATTATGAAAATTTTCAACGGGGTTAAGTTCTGAGACGCAACAAATATCTGAGCTTTAAGTAATTTTATAAGTTCGTGAAACTTCTGTAGTTAGCAATGTGGGAGAACATTGCAGCTCGCCAAGATCTTTACTGCTTTGTTTTCGCGTTAAAATAACGGGGTTAATAAAACCGAGATGCCAATTGATAAAACTTGAATAGTTTCTGAATGAACGGCTTTATCGGAAATTAATTAAAGCTGAAGTGGGTCGTAATAGAAGCCTATTATCACGTTCAGAGCAAAACGGCGATAAGCCGTTGTTGAGTTGATTACGATGTGGCACTTGAGTCATCGATTCGTCTTTTGCCTTAAGATGGATGCTAGAATATCAACGGCCAGCCGGCGGTAACTTATCAACTGATAGTCTCTATTCATATTAAATTGGGAATCAAAACCAGTTTTAGTATTTGATCTTCATACATAAAAAAATCTTCTAACTTTCATGCTTGTCATAATAAACTTGACCATTTAAGATCTTTTTATTTATTTTCGAACATGAAATCTTAAGAAAAAAATGTTATAGAGCCAAGAGCTCGACCGGAGTGATACCACGACCTCAAACAAAACAATCCGGGGGAAAATGTGGTTTAAAGGTTGGCAGTGCACTTGCGACCCACTGGTGTCACGGGTGTCTATGCAATCGCTTACCATCAGGCGGTCCGTCTGCTCGTCTGCCACCTATCACATTAGAAAAAATTTACTTTAAAATTCCTCGTTACATCTTTAGGTGGAACTAAACCTTATGAGCGGGTAAGAGCAGCGGTTAGAGACTCTTTCTTTGCTTTTACCCGCTGATCTTATAGACTAAGCTGAGTATCAAGGATTTTAAGTGCATCATTTTTTGTAGAAAAAAATGCAAATAAGTTGCGTTATACAAATGATAACAGGAAAAACTGTCATTGAATAAATAATATAAATAGTTACAGTAAAAATACGGACAAACTTTGCCATTAATCTGATTAACCCTTTTCTTGGCAACGTATCTCTCAGGACACAGTCAATTTCTAAAAAATCTCACTCAATCATTATTTATGTGAAACTAAACGCAATGTTATTTTTTAATAAAGAACATGTTTCTGAAGGCTTCCAACTGACATTTGGCACATCTAATTGTCAAATTTATTCAAAAGCTGTCAAAATGGTGAGCTGGTTAGCTGCTATACCGCGAAAGAAGGTAAGTTTATATTTAAATTTGTATTTTATCATAGACAATTATACTGGAAACTGGTTTTATGTTATTGTATAAGTCCGTATCTATGCCGTAAAGTGATAAAATAACAATAATAGCTACAATTGGCTTTGCAAACTAACATCAAGGTGGACTGTGTCCTGCAGGATACGTTGCCAAGTGTCCTAAGATTTTGTTCGGTCGGGCAACGTATCCTGTAGGATACGTTGCCAGGTATCCTAAGATTTTGTTCGGCCGGGTAACGTATGCTGTAGGATACGTTGCCAATAACATAACATTTTTTTAAATCTAGTTTTTGGGCAAGAATGTAATGCGAGGTATATTATAATTACAGGGTATATGTATACACATAACATAAGAATATTGCAATGATGTTTTTGTAATATACCTACTTACTTTTCTAATAATTCCGCATACCGAATGTACGGTCATCGCACGTAGCGCTGTTACAATTAGCCGGCAAAGACGCTTGCACTGCGCTATGCGTGAGCGCAGGAATTAGTTACGCCCATCCCGCTGCGTGCACACTACACTGCAGAATTCGTCGACTGTACCTACCTAACTTTTGCATGGGAGTTGGTATGAATTTAAGCATGGATTTCTATTCAGGGAGGGACACAACCTTCTTACCGAAGCCGAAAAATATTTGCCCTCGTACCAAAAGCGACCAGGAAATCTGACGACGACGATTCTGCATCTGAAGATGAAGTTCATCAATTTTCAAACATTGCTGTTTTTGCATCATATTGAAGTGAATGGCCTGCACCATCTTTACCATCTTCTATGGAAAATCTTAATTTGTTGTCTGATGAAGAAATAGCTGACGAACAAGATGCTGTAACACAATCTCCATTAATGCCTTCACCACTCCCAGTCCAGCTTCAGCCTCAGCCTCAAACTCAACACACAGTACGACAAAGTCCGTCAAGTAGCGGCCAGATTCCTTCTTCATCCATTTCTGCACGATCGTCCCCAATGGTTACAGTTAATAATAATCGAACACGAAGACCGACATTAGCAGCAGCATGGACTCCGGGAGCAGGGCGACAGCCAGTTGTTCGTCTGAAGCCTCTCAATTTAGACTGGCTTAAATTTAAACATTGTTCCGAAATCTCTGACAGACATCTTCCAATACCTGAAGTAGTTAAAAGTCCTCTTGAGTATTTGAGCGATTTTTTTTTAAAGACATCTTTGATTATATAACTGACCAAACACACCTATACTACATGCAACAAAAAGGTAGAGCCTTGAACCTAACTACAGCGGACATAACTGATTTTATTGCCATAAACCTCCTTATGGGAATCGTAAACTTAACCGCGTACACTGATTATTGCCAAAACATAATCAAGCTTTATAATGCCCATATGGGGATGTTGAACGCCGCGGAAAGTAATTCAAGCTGCTGTAAAACCAAGACCTTCGCAGAATGTCTGCTATGATAATTTGGTTATTTTCCGATATTTGGTTCAAAAGGGAGGTGTAAGTTTTGTACTCAGGGTCACACTTCAGTTTCGTGCTCAAAATGCCTTCTGCGCCTCTGCTGTAAGGCAGAACGAAATTGTTTTGTGCATTTTCATAATTTGTAACTTCGTTTGTAATTTTTTTTAAAGTTCCATTTATTTACTTGACAAACTATGAGTATTTTTTGATTTCATTGGCATGAGAAGTCATTTATTTTCCTTATATTTGTGCAATACTAGTTAATTATTGTCTTAAGTTGTAATTATTTTATACTCAAGTGCAAAATTAAACAAAAAAATTAAAAATGTTCCTGCATTTTTTTTTCATATAACCTGGCAATGTATCTTAGAGGATACTAACCAATTTGAGTTCATTTTTCTGGTAACTTGGCAACGTGTCCTGAGAGATACAATCAGTATTTTTTATTATAATAATGTGATAATTTTTTAAATATTTTTCCTCAGACCCTAAGTCCATAAATAAGCTGTGTTTTCAAAATCATTTGGAAATACAAAAATTTTTTTTTTGCCAAGTATAGGGTTAAGGCACATCTTTAACAATTTCATTTATATATAAGGTACACCAACAGCAATACACATAAAACAATCACAAATGACAGCAGGTAATTTAAAAGGGAAATATTCTAATATGTTTGCCAATTAAAGGTATACACAGCGTTCATAATATTGTAGCTAATTTATAACTAATCATAAACTTAAAATCTAAACGAAGTTCAAGTGGACCTAAGCATTAATTGAGGGAATAGAAGACGGCAAATAATTTATTATTTTTCCTTGAATATTCTATTCTAGCCAAGTCGTGGTAAATGTCGAGAGTTGGTTTTTTATTCAAGATTTATTTGTACGCCTTGCACATTCTAGCGAGGGGCTATGAATACCTAAATCAGTTGTGACTAGGTAGGTATGCTAAACAGTTTACGTATTGGGAAGCGGGGATATTTATATGGGATATTAATTTTGAACTTTTCCAGAAAGTGAGGGCAGTAAGAGTGGCCGAAAATCGGGAGCAGTGGCGTGCATTAGGGGAGACCTATGTCCAGCAGTGGACGAGTGTGGCTTGCTGATGATGATGATGATGAGGGCTATTAATTTTACTGTTCAGCAGCTTATGCTAAAACATTATATCTGCAACTAACCGACGATTAGGTAATGAAATCATTAAAAAAAGTTCAGTCTTTACATCGTCGACAAAAATACAGGATAAGACGTCGCGTCTCGCCATTGGAGCAGGCAAAAGCAGCAAAGTTTAAAGCGTTGTACGCTCCGAAGTCAAAGCAGAAAACTCTTTGGTTACCAGAAATTATTCATTAGCTTTATGCCACCGACATGGGCCTGCCGCGGCCATACTAACTGGAGGCGCAAACAAGCGAACCAACCTCGATTCTTTGAGGAACCTTGCACAAACCAGGATTGTTAAATACGTAATTTAATTTTGTAGCAGACGCGGAAATTTGGCCGAAGACTTTTAGTCTGTTAGAGCATTATGGGCATGGCGAATCCGATAATGAGACACAGTAAAAACAAATTCAATTTTCATGTCAAAATAATTAAAAAAATCGCGAATCCAGGAGATGGGGAATTCAAACGTTGGAATAAGGTCACTGAGTTTCTTGTTGATTCTTCTCGGTAAAAATTGACATCCCAAATCAGCGGTAGATTCCATAATATTTGACATTCATAAATGTTCTGTATGGACTTATATTGAACATTTTAGATTTTTTTTTTTTTAATGTAGGCGATTTTCATTTGTATGTAAATCAGCTGGCATTCAGTTTAAAAATCTACAATTATAAAAGTATCAATACTCTAGTGAAAATTTTAAATTAAATTGATGTCAGAAATTCTCATTTTCAATTATAAGCATTTTCACAAACATGGCGATTACAAAAGGGTAGGAAGAGTTTTTGTTTTTTTTTATATTTCGGGAAGCCGTGTGGTCCCCGGCATAGTAGAATAGGCCACCCTCACTCTTACCGAGGTGTCGTAAAAGGCGACTAAGGTAAAGCTGCTGGCATGATCATCAGCACCCAGAGAAGGAAAACTCTGCATTTATATCAAAACCCTCGCCAACCCAGACGGGTTGGCGAGGGTTTTGGCAGACGCCAAGCGTGGTGAATATGGCAATTACCCCTCATGTGATTGAGGGAGGCCCGTGCCGCAGCAGTGGGGACTTAAATGGGCTGATGATGATGATGATGCTGATTTCAGGATGCGATTTATAAGTGTAATTTTCCTTTTAAAATAAATGTTTTTTTTTCTGGTTTATTAGTTGACAAGGTTAATTAAAATGGAACTATATATAAAGCCACTAAAAAATTTAATATATATTTGTAGGCTTGAGAGCTGAGTATGATTGTAATAAAATTTGCTGGTGACTTGATTTATTAGCAACCTAGTACACATTGCGGTTAGTTGCATAAATTCATTTTGATTAATTGGAATAGGTATAACATCTACAATACACAAGTCAACAAGAAAACACAACCTGAATAAAAATATGATAAATATGAAGAGCTTAATATGCTGAATCTAGATCTGTTATCAGAATTTTCATATCACGTCAAGTTATTAAGTTACGGAAGGTCGAAAATCTGAAAAGTAGCATTTAGTGTTTTTTTTGGGATTTATTTAAATATGTATCAATTGGGATGTAACAAAATTCAATAGATATTTTGAAAATAAAAACCCCAAATTATGAAATGCTTTTTAATTTATAATTTTACCTGATTTCCCTGCAACGCTACAGCCAATTAAGCTATCTTATGTTTTTTCCATTACAAGAATTAAGTGATGATTTGTATGCGCTATAAGTACACGGATGTTGATATGAATATTACTCAATATAGATTAAAGACTACAAAATAAATCTTATTGATATATATAATTGAGAAAATGAGCTTTACTGATATACCGAAAACATTTTTTTAAAGTGCTTGTACTTGTTTTGAAATTGCCAATGAAAAAGAATCTAAAACCAAATTTTGAGATATTTGACTCTCTATAAATCAAATACTAAACGAGGTATCAAAATTTTGAAAACAGATTCATAATCAGAGAGTGCAATTTAGTAAAATTATGGACCTCTGTTATTTGTTACGAAAAAAAGTTAAAATTTTGTTGACTAGTGAATCAATGGTGTTTTATCGGCGTCTGTGAATATTATTTTTTAACGTGTCCTTAATCCAACGTTTAAATTCCCCATCTCATTTAATTATTTGTTAATTGAATAAGTTACACAATAGAATAGTGGGGAGAGCCTTAGGTTTACAAGGGACATGATAAAGAGTGTTGCCAGAGTACACAAAATATAGGCAAATGTATACTAATATTTTTTGAGGAACAATTAGCCATTACCAACTTACCTATGTTTTTTTGGTAGCAAATGAGCAGACGGATCACCTGATGGTAAGCGACTGCTTCAGCACATGGACACACCAATGGAGTCACAAGTGCGCATGCCAACCTTTTACCTTTATTAATTTCCTGGACCCTGGTTTCAGCGTCTTCGTATCCTCAGGAAACAAAACTATAAACTTTGCAAAAAAGATAAATATTATGATATAAAATAATTGCAAGGTAAAATTACTTAGTTTTCTATGAAATCTCCGTCTGAGCAGTCAGTCTGATAGTTCATAAGCAAAAAGTTAAATACCTGCATTCCCTCCTTTCTGCTTTTAAAGTTGAAAAGTATTATTTTCCTTTTAATGTTCATGAACTCAAGAAACGCTCTCCTGATCCTCATTTTCTGTAAGTCATTTTTTGTATCTTGTATGAAGATACAATGATCAATCACATTGCGCAAGCTTTTTGTGTTTTCGGATTACCTTTAAGCGTCGCCGCTGTTTGTAGGATTTACCGCTTTATAAATAGTATGCATATAACTTACAAATGTAGTCTTAAATCGAAATAAAATTATTAATTGGTGACTTTTTGCTTATTAAAGGAGTTATACATATTATTGTGTCTTGAAAAAAAACGGCAATTTCATATTTTATCCCCTATTGTGTCCTCATTTTGAAAGTCACCGAGTCCCAATCAAATTAACGCATCAATTTTTGCCTCCCATCTTGACGACGATGTATCAAAGTCAGAACTTTTTCTCTTACACGATAAAATTATGCGTCAGTTTTTTACCAAGGAAAATTGTAATGGATGGAAGTGATATAACAGTCGTTTATGTGACTGTCACATACGATCGACATTTTTAGCATGCGCCAGAGTTTTAGTACCAAGTTATGTGCAGTCTCATAATACTACTCTGGCTACATTCATGTTTGTAATCTTCAAAGTTGAAGCGCTAGCGTGCGAGACCAATATGGTTTGGTTATTCTTGGAATTTTTATTTACCTCCGTAGTTCAACAATTTTTAAACTGCACTGTTTCCAGTGCTAAATCATTATTTTTAATAAGAACTTTGTACTGAGAAGCTCATTATGTAATTGATTAATTAATTATTTATCGTTTTATATTTAAATTCGTATCTATCAAGTGAATTATAGAGTTTTTGTAAGCTTTAAAAGATCTTCGGATCACTAAGTGTATGTGAAATTATAATGTAAGTGTACTACTATTTTTATTAATGTAATAATAGGGTACCTGTACTCGAAATTTATATTTAATAAAGAATTTTGAAAAGTAAAGTAAAGTAATCTTCAAAGTATGTAATCAAAGGGAAACACTTAAACTTAAAAATAAGTAAGTAGGTAAGTACTCCCCGGTAAGGTGAACCGATGATCAGGTGAAGATCGCGGAAATCTATTGAATGCGGGCGGCACAGGACCGATCTGTGTGGAGCACATTGTGGGAGACCTATGTCTAGCAGTGGATGTCTGTTGGCTGAAATGATGATGATGATGAAGTACTCCTCTGGCTCAAATGACCCGAACCGAGTATTTGCCTCCCAAACAAGAAAGCGCTACTTTGGTCGATCCTGCACTATTTCTTGCCCGTCATTGACGTGAAGTTCTCGGAGATCAGTCTTGAAAACGTCTTTCTAGCGGTACCTAGGTAGGCCGACTGGCTGTCGGCCCACCGGTTAACACGTTAGCTGCGGCACCAATTTTTGCATACTTTCCGTTCCTGCGGCACGAGGTTTAATCGGCCCGTACCGTGACCAGACGTTAGGGCGACACGCGGTCTATTAGACCCCACCTCCTTTTACAGACTAAAATCCATTTTCTGGCGCGAAATCAAAGATAAATGAGAATTTTGGTCCTTATTGATATAGACAGTGAATTGATGAACCCTAATCCACCGTCGCCCCGGGATCGGATGGCTAGTTTAGGAATTATTAGGAAAACAAAATATGGGATCTAATACACCTCGTAACGCACTGACATAGGGCAAATTTTCGCTGCGATTAGTGATGGGAAAAATAATATCGACGTTTTTAAACTGTCTTAACTACGCAACGACTTGACCGATTTTGATCAATTATATCTCATTAGATCGTTTTAAGGGCAAAACCTGGCAAAACAACACAAAGCTATCAAATATTTAAATAATCTAAATTGTGCTTGAAGGCGCCATAAAGAAAAAAAAACCGGCCAAGTGCGAGTCGGACTCGCGCACGAAGCGTTCCATTCTATACCATTAAGAGGCACCTATTACAGACTTATTATTGGAAAATAATGGATTACGGTTTATGCATAAGGTTTATCTTTCTATTTGTATATGAAAATCTTAATGCGGTTCACAGAATAGAAAAAAAAGGCAACCAGAAGTAGAAAAGAAACTGTCCTATTTATTCTGCCTCGGGCTTTAAAAATACACTTATTAGAACTTGAATTAACATTAAAAAATCAGTATCAATATACTTTTTTTTATAAAAATCTCAATATATATGTACTTATTTATGAGTGTTTTTCATTGAAATAGGGTAGACAATAAGATTTTTTGCACTGAGTGCACTGAGTCAAAATCTTTTTAGATTTTTTATCAGCTTCACGAGATGGTAAAAATGTGCGTAGTTTTTGGTAACAACCAACACATCTTCTCCTTTTTTCACCCTTTTCGAGTATACTTAAGTAATCATATCTTACACTTACTTTAGGTACATACATAGCTACCAAGATAAGAAAAAAACTAGGTACTTACTGAAGATTTTTTCATTAAAAATTTACCTGTTTTGGCTCTGTTTCTGGGTTTTTTTTAATTAACTTCTTCCGACATCGTTTAGACATGTTCGGCGCTGTAAAAGGACGTGCTCTCCAATCGACGTGATGCACAACACTAGTCGCGGGAAGCTCGCGTTGAGTGCGGTACGAGGTCAGGGGGTATATGGGACGTTTTAGCCTCGTTCCGCACTGCTTTAAAATTATATTAATTCAGTGCGGCACGAGGCCTAAGACATCCGGTACCAAGGTAGGTACACCACCGAGTCCGGAACCATTAGTGATCTCAAATATATATTTATCTCTTTCCTACACTGCACCAAACCAAAGTTATGCCATTCGCACGACAGAGAAATTCACTTTTTTGCTTGCCGCACCACAGGGAAGTTGCATTAGGGGTGATTTAGGCCTCGCTTCGCACTTAACGTGTTAAGCCTGGTATTCTTTCTTCATGAAACGATTCCCTTTCAGTCTTTGTAGGGGGCCAAGCCAGCGAAGATAGTTGCATAATGTGAAAAATTGCATGATTCACTTGGCCTGGTTCCTGTTTTAGTTGCAAAGGTCAAACTGCTATTTCTTACTATAACAGCAAAATCTTGAATCATGGTTGAAGCGTAGATATCTTATTTAGAAACAAGAATTAGCGGAAGATTAAAAAAAAATTATATTATGGTATTCTGCGAAACATTTTTTTAATAGCATCTTACTGCTGGACCAATGCTTCCCCCAAGTTTTTTCCATAAATTCGTATCCATTACCCTTACTTGTCAATCTTGGATATACTTGAAAAAATCGTCACACTATTTTATTCCATCATTCAGTCCATCCGACAGCCACCATTGTGTGAAGATTTTTGTCCATCTTTCGAGGCCAATTCAGCACACATGACCCGCTCATTCAAATAAAAAAACAAGAATAAAATTGTTAAAATATAAAAAAAACATTCAACAACAGGGAGGTATGACATTATTTTTCTTAATCCACAAATAAACCATGTGTGTTAAATTTAAAAATATACTTGAGTAGTACAATTTTCCTTTACTCCACTTCAGTTTCAGGCAGGTATTCAGGAAATTTTGAATTTGGAACGTCATGCGCGTTAATTGAATAAGTTACACAATAGAAGAGTGGGGAGAGCCTTAAGGTTCACAAGGGAGAGGATAAAGAGTGTTGCCAGAGTACACAAAATATAGGCATAGTTATACTAATATTGCATGGTAGCAAATATTGGTAGCAAATGAACAGACGGATCACCTGATGGTAAGCAACTGCTTCAGCCCATGGACACACCGATGGAGTCACAAGTGCGTATGCCAATCTTTTACCTTTATTCATTTCCTGAACCCTGGTTTTAGTGTCCTCGTATCCTCAGGAAACAAAACTATAAACTTTACAAAAAAAGAAAAATATTATGATATAAAATAATTGCGCGGTAAAATTACTAAGTTTTCTATGAAATCTCCGTCTGAGCAGTCAGTCTGATAGTTCTTAAGCTAAAAGTTAAATACCTGCATTCCCTCTTTTCTGCTTTTAAAAGTTGAAAAGTTTTATTTTTCTTTAATGAACATGAACTCAAGAAACGCTCCCCTTATCCTTTAAAAAGCCTTTTGTTTTTACTACATTATAAATGCACACTTTTTACTTATTTGATAATAGGCTTGTAGCTGAAACCTGAAACCTTTTGAAAACTCCGCTTTTGAAGTTCCTCCTTGTTTTCTTTAGTCAATTTTTGTACTGTCGTAGAAAATTATTATTATTCTTAGCACTATAAGTCTATAGATAAATATTGAAGCCAGTTATCCTGGCAACACTGGAGTAACTGTTACTTTACAGGAGCAATTTTGGTGGCGCGACTAACTTACACGTTAACAATGCAGTGTGAGAGATAACCGAAATTTATTCCATGACAATGGACAACATTTCATATTTTTAACATGTCCATATTGATTTTTTATATGAAAATAGACATAAAATGAACAGACCCATATTTTTTCTTTTTTCAAAATTTGTCCATTTTCACACATAAAATAATTATTGAATTTCTTTATATTCTAAACAGACGTAAGCGCCAAATGACGTCATCAGGCGGCTGAATACAGCGATATTTCTTTGCTTATCATTGTTTTAATAAAAAAAAGGTACTACAGTCAAAGGTAATTAATACTAGTGTCAACATTGTCAACGTCATTCATTCATTCAACGTTGACAAGTTGTCTTTTTTTTGACAGTTGCATGTCATGGGTTTGGCATTTCGTAAATTTAAAACTATAATGTGCTAAGCAAAGAAATATTTTACATTCTGCCGTCTGTCATCTTACGTTTTTTAGTTTTTAATTTTTTTCTCAGTAAATAAGCAATATAAAAAATGAATAAATATATATTCGAGCAGCGGAAAAGTAAATAAAGAATTGGTATTTTTTGTTTCAGAGTTTAGCAATTTTGAAATGTTGTCCATTGATAGATAGATACACTTTATTGCACAAAGTTTACATATCTATATTAGTCTATGGTATTATCATAAAACAATGTGGCCTACATTGTATTATGATAATACCATAGTCTTATCGCTAATAGCGAATTAAGTAAGTAAGTTAACATTTATTACCTCTCATGTGATTGAGGGAGGCCCGTGCCCCAGGAGTGGGGACTTAAATGGGCTGATGATGATAATGAAACATTTATTGACCACATACGAGTTAAGTAACAGGGATAGGACACAGAGAAAATATTAAACCGAAATTGCACACTTATAATTATTAATAGTTAAAGTTTATTTTGTTAATTACCAAGTTTCATTCGATTATTTTTTATGGGATGGGGGCAGACGAGCAGACGAATCACCTAATGGTAAGCGATTACCGCTGTCAATGGACACCTGCAACACCAGAGGAGTCACAAGTGCGCTGCCGAAAGGAAAGCTTTAAAATGAATACGCTCTTTTCTTGAATTCCTTATCCTTATATCATTCCATAGTTTGGAATGGATGGATTCGTGGTTGGTATTTTGTTTTGTGAGCAACTTTTAAAACTTTTGCGAGTAGATTCAACTTCAAGATTCCCTACATTTTTGCCTCAACTCAATAATTTGAACTGAATCACATTGATACTATTCCGATGAGACACGCTTTTGTTCTTAGTAAGATTAGCCGCCGCTAGGCCATAACTATAGGCGTCAAATTTATATATAATATTATTTATAACACCCTAATTACTCGAGTCAGCATACAAAAAATATGTACAAGTTGTAAACCTACTTGGATATTGGCATCGCCAAATATTACCACACTGAGCACAATTTTTGTACGGAACCCTTTTAATTGAACCTTCCCGCGGACGCCGCATTGCGGCTGCCAACTGCAGCTGACAGCGGTTAATTTTAAAACGATTCCCGAAGACACGACTATCGAAAAAATACTCACATCCAATACTGCATTTCTTAGCTCTTAAAGTTTAAAACTGCTTCCATTCCATTCATTTAATTGGAAATAGAAAACATTATTTGAACTTATATCTTGTTTAGTATCCCATTGAAGAGATATTAAAGACCTGCAAGCAACACTGAAGACGTGAAGCCGCATTGTGCTGTGTTTCGATGCGTGAGTGAGGGTACTGGAGCCCAATCCGGGGAAAAGGGGGTTTAAAGGTTAGCTGCGCACTTGTGACTCCTGGTGTCGTGGGTGTCCATGGGCGGCGGCAACCGCTTACCATCAGGTGATACGTCTGCTCATCTTCTACCTATCACATAAAAAAACCTGACTTCGGCGACGGGAAGATCCCGGAGACGATCTGTAAGAAGAAGAATTTCTTGGCTCCGAAATCTGCGTGAATGGTACGGCAAAAATACTAGATCGCTCTTCCATGCGGTTGTTCAGATTGCAAATAACCCTAATGATCGCCAACTTTCGAAAGGAGACGGTACCATAAGGATTAGAATACGGCAGCAACCGAGGTAACTGATGGTTATCGAAGACATAAAACACAAACTTCTCTTGAAGGGTTATTTGAAAACATCCTCTATTTTAGTAGCGAATTCAGGAAAGACACTTTTTTCTAATTGTGAAAACCAGAGGATTCTCAAGTGTGCCACTGGCGTTTTAAGAAACAATACGCTCTCTGAAGGTTTGAAAGTCGCGTTGGCTCAATCCATAGTTTTTACGTACGCGGAAGAAAATATGAGTAAAATTTGCCAAATTTTTAGATAGATAGATACTCTTTATTGCACAACAAACAAAACTTAAAAGCTAGGTATACAGAGATACAATGTACAATTTAGGCGGTCTTATCGCTGGGAGCGATCTCTACGAGAAAACCTTCAGGTAACTCATTCATACAAAAATTGTTGGTAAATCTGTGGTGTGACTGTCGACAGATGCTCAACCAATTTTATATAAAATTAATCCGAATCACAGTAATTTTGCATTGGTATAGTAGGATTGAAATACTATTCGTTCGAGTATTCGGTCCTAGACTTGATCATAGAACACTACCACTTCCTAAGAACTGAATTATTACCAACCAATCAATATTTTTTTAAAGATTATAGGAATGTTGCGTGCAAATAAATAAAATATTTTCACAGCATGGCATACAATGATCTGACTCTGAGATAGGCTCAAGCACCTGTGTTACGCACATCAGAATCAACAACGGAATTATCAATACATACATTTAATACTTTTCTTTTGTAAATACATATTTATAATACACAGAAAACACCCAGACCAATACAAACAGACATGTTCATGAACACAAATGTTTGTCCTATACGGGTTCGATACCCGGTACTAAAATAAAAGACATTCTTTTCATTCATTCATTCTGTGTAATTTTATACTGCACATTGCACTTGCCTTCATCTTCATAGAAACCGAAAGTCCGACAAATTGTCTTTGATCACTCCACTTCCGAAACCAATATCAATATCCAACCGTTTGGTGTCAGTTGCGGCAAACCTTTAGACTGGCCCGTAACCTGGCATCCTGCGGGCTAACCTCAATACGGCTATAGCAATTAATTTTAATTGTTGATATAGCGCGGCGGGATAGTGCGGCTAACCGAAGCTGACTGCGTGTCAGGAGCCAGCCAACTATATGGTCGGAAAATGGGAGTGCTCTTATTACTGACTTAGAGTTTAGTTTAAACTCCAAGGTAATTATTATTGCTCTTTTGGACCTGTGGTTACTATTACCACAATTACAAAAGCACTATAAAAATGTCCTTATTGTAATAATTATATGATTGTGGTGTTTTTTCGACATAATATATTTATGTAACACACATTATTATCTATTGTATCGCCTACTGTATCGTTTTGTGCATATGGATCCGATATGCCGCACACCCAAATCTAAACAGACTCAACTCAAAAAATCTATATTTAAAATCTGTTTTGTTGGTGGATAGGTAGTGAGACAAGGAATTCGATGGTGAGTATTCGTATAACCAAAAAATCCTAATTTTTGAATTGTCTCCCTTTAGATCTGGGAGTGCGATATATATTCTTTATTTATTAATTAGCACCAATGTTTGATCTCTTAAAAAGTACAAAAACAGACTAATAATTATTTCACAATTATTAAATAAATTGTATACAGGTTTGCCGGGTCTCCGGCCCGTCGGATTGTTGAAAATGGAAACGGTTTAGTCACTACAATGTTAATCCACTGGCGACGCTAGTCCGGTGTACCTTACACCTTAACCTCAAGAGCAGAAACCCCAGACAATGGGAACGTAAGCTATTGAAGAAAATGCGTGTACATGAATAAATCTGCGTTGTTAAAATGTCATAACTCAAAACAAACGTTTTGCAAATAAGTCAGCTTTAAATCATTACAATAGAGTTCTTCGACTTAAGCATACTTCGTAAAGCAATTGTATTTCTCACAAACAATAACTGCACACAATAGAAACGGTTCTCGCCGATAAACGCCATCGAGACATGGAGTTGCGAAACAAATCAAAACCGTGCCACGGAAATTGGATACTAAATCTGTTTGTTTTACTTTGTAATTTTAACGTAATTGTTTCAGCAGGCTGCTGTTCAAACGGTTGGTTAAGCGTTCACAATTTTGGTCGGCAATATGAATTAATTTGTGTCTGATTCTATTTATTTTTTTAGCTACCAATACTACACTACTACCGCGTGATTGGCCATGTTGCTGGAGCCAGGGGACAATACCTTTTGTTTTTAATTTTTTCTCAGTCAGTGAGTACCGTTTTGTGATGACTAATGCAGAATTCTGCACTACTTCTGTCTGTTTTTGTACTAAAAAAAGGCCGCTTTTAACTTTACAGTTTTTAAATCAATTGGCATCGCTAATGAGCCTTTCCCTTCGCCTTTGCATGTTCAAGTTGCATCTCATCATCTTCATCATTTCAGCTAATAGACGTCCACTGCTGGACATAGGCCTTCCCCAATGATCTCCACACAGATCGGTCCTGTGCCGTCCGCATCCAAGGGATTCCTGCGACCTTCACCAGATCGTAGGTCCACCTTTTTGGGAGCCTGCCACGCCTTCGTCTTCCTGTACGCGGCCTCCACTCGAGAACCTTTCTGCCCTATTGGCCGTCTGATCTCTTCGCAATGTGCGCTGCCCATTGCCACTTGAGGCATGCTATTCTTTGTGTATGTCAACCACTTTACTTCGTCTACGAATCTCCTCATTCCTCATTTAATCACGCAGAAAAACGCCAATCATAGCTCTCTTCATAGCTCGTTGAGTGACCTTGGGTCTTCTTATGAGACCCGTAGTTTTCCCTATATTTGTTTATTATTTTATGTTTGGTAGGGACCTTATTTTTTTTTTTTTTGCGATAACACACCAGTGCTCCTTTCACCGCACCACTGCACTTTCTGCATGACCCAAAGGTAGACTGGTATAGAATGCCTCTTGGCATTAAGTTCGCCTGTTTATATTG
The DNA here is from genome assembly GCA_019059595.1 of Marasmia exigua. Taxonomy (NCBI): domain Eukaryota; kingdom Metazoa; phylum Arthropoda; class Insecta; order Lepidoptera; family Crambidae; genus Marasmia; species Marasmia exigua. The sequence goes on along the minus strand of CM032475.1, from coordinate 16,284,312 downwards.
TTACAAATTTTGTGCAATATTGTTTAAATAAAATAGTGAGTGGCCATACTCAACCTCAAATAATTATTTATTTGCATAGGCTTATACACAGTTCTTACAAATTGGCATTCATTTGAATGACTTAAAACTATTTATAAGAACGTATGTATAATTTACATGTTAATACATATACTTATATGTTTCCATGTTTCTAATAAAAAGTACATATAGGTTTATCGATTCTCTGAAAGTCTTCAAAAAAATTGATCTTAAACCAATTTCTCGCTGGTGCACCTTGCTCACTAAATCAATGAAAAATTTTCAACTATTTTGAAAGGTTCATATCTAGGTTTGTATCTAAAACCCCGTGAAGCATTTTATAATATCTTATCATTTTTATTTCCTTACAGGCCCTCGTAGATTAATAAATCTTGTATACAAAGGCCATGACTTCCTGGAAAGCCGATCATGCCTCAAGTTTGAGGAGCATAACCCAGTGGAGTTAGCCAAAAAGAAAAATGCCACCTACCTTTACTACACTTACTCTGGAGTCCTTGAAAATTGCTGTCTTCCATACTACATTCAGCCTGTTGGCAGCAGGGTAAAATTGAATTATGTTGTCTTGTTGTCACATAAGTAACAGGTGGATGATCACCACCAAAGAGGAAGAGCAGACAGATCATCTAATGGTATGCAACTGCCGCCGCCCATGGGTGTCCAACCCTAATGGAGTCACAAGTGCGCTGCCAACCTTTAACTCCCCTTCCCACCTGATTAGGCCTCGGACGCTTCACGCCCGTTTTCTGAGAGGCATGTTTATTTAGTATTGGGATTTGTTGGTACATCATCGTCAGCCCATTTAAGTCCCCACTGCTGGGGCACGGGCCTCCCTCAATCACAAAAGGGGTAATTGCCATACTCACCACGCTTGGCAGACGGGTTGGCGAGGGTTGTGATATAAATGCAGAGTTTTCCTTCTCTGTTCGGGTGGATGATCATGCCAGCAGCTTTACCTTAGTCGCCTTTTACGACACCTCGGTAAGAGTGAGGGTGGCCTATTCTACTCTGCCGGGGACCACACGGCGTGTGTGGTTTATTGGTACAGTCAGCCAAAAATGTGGTCCACCACACTACAAGGTCAATTTTCCCTGGCATGATTGCGCACACACTTAACCACTATAATATATCCTGCGTAAGTGGCTGATCGTTGAGATTGGCCACCTTAGCCGAAATCGGTTGGCGGATATTGATTGACTCAAGTTATTTTTAAGTTTATTTATGTGGTACCTAGTTAACCTTTAAGAGATTGTAGAATTAGTTCTATGGGATTAGAACATTATATAACATAAATAAACAAACATATTGTATTTAAGTTGAATGTATTATTGTAACAATCGTTGGTAGACGACACAACACATTAGCGATCTCACTGATTTAGCGGATGTCCATGGGCGGCGTTGATTACTTCCCATCAGGTGACTAGCTTGCTCGTTGGTCCGCCTCTAGCATATAAAAAAAAACATTAATAAATACATTTGTTCCAGCTGGTCCTAATAACACCAACGTGCACCCTGCCAGCTGAAGTAGGCCACGCCACCCTCCATGGAATGGGTCTCACACACGAGAAAAACGAGCCGTTCTCCAAAGAAACCGCCATGCAAATGTTATTCGCATACCACTGCAAGGAATTAGCTCGTAAAATCCACATATTTACTATGCAGTGAGGAAATAAAGCAACATATAGATCGCCTAAATTGTTTTTATAGTTCCGCGCCTCAAAAATAAGAAATAACTACTCAAATAATTCTTTATTTGCATAGGCTTGTATACAGCACTTACAAATCGTCATACATTTTAATGACTTAAAACTATTTATAAGTACTTATGTATAATTTACATGTTAATACATATATATGTTGATACATAAAATATACTAAAGAAATAAATAAACATAATGCGATTCTACCACCGGCTCGGAAAGTTGTTTCTGGTCGAGAAGATCCGGCAAGAAACTCGCCAGTTACTCTTTTTAATCGCCAAACTTTCATACAATGTTGTGTCATCATCATACCAAGCCATACAGTTTAATTGTTACACAAAATAAAATAAAGGAAATAATAATAAAATAATTATTATGAGGTAAACCGAAGCAGACCAGTCCCCAAAGGTGGCACCTGTTCACAAGTATGACGTACGTGTCAGCCATCATTTCACTCAACCATATTAGAGGAAATGTAATGACCCGCCACATAGCGCCACCACCTCAGAGACATTTCAGTGAGCATGACTACTTAGGAATAACTAATAGGAAAACCCGTCCAAGCGACAGGTCTGCATGTGACGTAGGTAACAATCTTTTCATATGTAGTCAAACTGAACTAATGGTTTAAAATAGTCTAACATCGCCAAAAACTCGCGTCCCTCATGTCCCAACCGGCACTTGAACCATTCCGTCCGTTTCACTCAAGCCTAGACCTGTCACATACAATTTATCAGTATTTAATAATATCATATATTTGGCCGATGATTATTATTATATATTTTATTCCCCATAACTATGTATAACACAGTCGGTATTACACAAACACTTAATATATGTATTTGTACCGTCCGTGCGTCATAGCAATCAGGGCTCACATAATATCATCACCATGGCCTACAGGAAGGTACCTACCCCTTCCTTAAGTCGTGGCTTTAGCTGAGTGAGCTCCTTTTTGTATGTACCGCGACACACCTGGACACAATGTAGGTATATGTATAATGCCCGCCTGAAATATTTCAACTTGTAGGATTTTTATTTTTTTATTTTTCCTTTGTTTTTACTTGTCCAAATATCACAAGTTGGTTTTTTCTTGATCTTTATTTGTAATGTCGTGTGTCGTGTGTGGTAAGGAATTAATGTTTTTTATCTTTATCCTTAAAAGTACTTCTTTTTTATCAATAGCGTGGTTAGTTAGCTTAACCAATATTTATATTACAAGGAATTACGTCACTTTGACGCTGTCACTTTAAATATTGCTTAGACAGTTAACAATCGCTATTCAACCAAAAGGTAACTACGGATTGGATTCGGCGGGTATGGCTCAAACAAGCCGCGTGGGCTGATGCAATTCAAAGGTTTTAAATTAGTGTCTAGTGGTTTTTAGTGTGCAAATTTGGTGTTTATTTGTGCAGTGAAGTGCCGCAAAGTGATCCTAATAATAAGAATCGTTGGATTGTATCGTTTTTAACACTGCTATTGTGTGTCGTGTGCGTTGTCTCAAGATATATTAGGCTCTATTAGGTTCAAGCAAATTGTCAAGAAAACTTGCTTGAACCTAATAGATCTTAAAACCCGAAATTGCATTTAGAGTGATATCCGCTGAATCCGTAGGTCGATAAAACGTAAAACACCATCGTTTTATTGAGTGACTGTGACTTGACTTCGACTGTTGACCACCTACTTATTCTCAATAAGTTACTTGACATTGGCGAATTATCTCCGGGTCGAGCCATAACAAAGAAAAAACCTACGGATCATAAAATCGGCCCTTACTCTAAAGGTTTTTTTAAAGGTAACCATATATTCGATGTCATAGCTGTACAGTCGATTTTTTTCATAACATATGTGGCAGACGAGTAGACGGATGACCTGATGGTAAGCGATAGAGTTTATCTGACTACAACTAAACTTAACCGAATTCGTGTGTGTATGACTAAAGTTTGGTCAAATCTTATTTACTCCGGTCTTAAAATTATTGCAAGCAATTCACGTATTTCTTCCTCTGGAACTGTCTATGCACTCGTCGATTCACTTTTTTTTTATACTAGAGGCGACAAACGAGCAAGCAAGTCAACTGATGAAAAGCAACTTTTTCACTCATTTGCTTCTATTTCCTTTCAATTATTCTATACGTTCCGTCCTACTCATTACATTTCGTTCCACTCTTTCATAAACCAACTTTCATATAAAAAAACTATGGTAGGTATCTAATAAAGCAAAAGTTGAGATACATTTCAAATGAGAACTTTTAAATTCTTCGACTACAACAGAACCAATTAATTAAGGTACTTCATTCAGTTTGTATTACTCAACAAGTTTATTTACAACATAAATTTCAGCCAAATCCCATCTCGAAAGATAAGCTTGTTTCAATATCATAACAACAGCAAACAATATTCTGTACAGTATATTGATCTTTATTTCTTTTCCAAAGATGCTATTATAATGCCTCCAGCAAAGTTGCTTTAACCAGTTTAACTTGGCCTCTTCCTTCCTGTTTGCTCGTGCTTAGAGAGAGAATGGTCGTACTTACAATTATATAGGGGTGCCAAATACGATAACGAAAAATTATTATGAGAAAAAAAATAGTAACATAGAAAACATTTCACACTAGGGACTAAATTAGAACCTTTTAATTTAAAGAAAAATTGCTATTTAGAAAGCATCAACAACCTTCTGGATACATTTGTAGTGCTGAAATGTAATAATTTTATGCATGGGGACAAAATTGAAATTTGAAATGGTCTCGCCGTGCTCTAAAAATAATTGGCGAGGAATTACAATATGCTCTATTTTTTATACCCAGACTGATCCAATTCTGGGTCATGGTTCTAGCGTAACCCATCAAAACAGTATAAGGTACAGTGTTGTGGGGAAAGTACTAGCATGCCATTGTTTACTGAAACCTCTTATGTTTCAGTATACAGAACTATATTTTTTATTTTTAGAAAACTACGAGTTTACTGTCCCACTGCTGGGCAAAGGCCTCCGTCATAGAAATCAAGTCATCGCTACTATGAGGGGATTAGGATTAATCACCACGCTTGCCTTATGCGGATTGGTGATCACAAACCCGAGCAATGCTCGAAAATTTCGAAACATACTTTTTGCTCGACCCGGAAATCGAACCAAGGACCCCGAGATCTCGGCCCAGTAAATTAAACCACTAAACCAACAGAGCGTTCATCATCATCGTCATCATCAGCCTATCGCAGTCCACTGCTGGACGTGCCTCTTCAATTGTTCGCCACTGTGATCTATCCATGGCTTCTCGCATCCATCTCTTGCCAGCCATCCTGCGCAGATCGGCCCCGCACCTAGCCAGAGGGCGCCCTACATTACGTTTGCCAAGACGCGGTCTCCACTCTAGAACTCGTTTACCCCATCGGTTGTCGGTTGTGCGGCTAATATGGCCAGCCCACTGCCACTTAAGCTTGCTAATCCGGTGAGCAATGTCGATGACTTTGGTTTTCTGCCGGATCACCTCATTTCGGATTCGAGAGAGACGCTGAGCATTGCTCGTTCCATAGCCCGCTGAGCGACTTTTAACTTGTGGACCAGCCGTACCGTAAGTGTCCACGTTTGGGCTCCGTATGTCATGACGGGTAGGACGCACTGATTGAAGACTTTCGTCTTTAGGCACTGTGGTATCGACGATACGAAGACACGACGTAGTTTTCCAAATGCTGCCCAACCTAGCTGGATTCTCCTATTCACCTCATCCTCGAAATTGTTTTTACCCAATTGCAAAGTCTGCCCGAGGTATACGTATATTTGAACAGAGCGTTATTTGTTATTAATTTAACTAAATTCTACATATTAATTTGCTTTGAAACGTCACAAAAATTAACTTGAAGTCACGATAGCTCCTAGGCTCGACTCTTGTTTTTCGTCGTAGCTCCACCATATTTCTTTTATAAACACGCCAGCTCATACGGCACTGACAGCATTAAAGGCGTTGTCCAAAATTGTATGTTGGCTTGGCTAAGACCTGATACAGTTGTTCAAAAATGGCATGTTATCTAAATACCTACAACCTTTTGTAATTATCCAATTTCTTTATAATGGCTACATTTTCTGGGGCAAAAATAAAAGTTACCGAAAAAATATAACAATACAAAAAAAAACAATAACCGTCATGGCAGGAATAACATTTCGATGAAGACGTCTGTCAATTGTCAGGTTTGACAGTACAAACATATTGGTTATGTTAAAGTTATAAAGTGCGCGGGATTAGGCCCAAAAAAAAAGTAATAATGAAACGGACGGTACGACTAAGACACTCTGTGTGGGCTAATGCAATTCAAAGGTTTTAAAATAATTTCTAGTGGTTTTTAGTGAACGAATGTGGTATTCATTTGTGCAGTGAAGTGCCGCAAAATGATCCCAATAATTAATCGTTGAGTTGTATCGTTTTATTGTTCTTAAAACCAGCGATTATGTTTAGAGTAGTATTGGCAGAATCTGTAGGTCAATAAAACGTAAAACACCGGCATTTAATTTAGTGACTGTGAATTTGACTGACTTCGACTGTTGACTACTCCACCTATTCTCAATAAGTTACTTGACATTTGCAAAATATGTTTGGGTAGAGCCATATTACAAAAAAAGACATGTCCTTATATCCCCAGTTATATCACCGCCGGGATCCCTTTAATTGGCATAATGTGTTTTTCCTAAAATGGATTGGCATAATGAAATTGGCATAATTTATTTAGCATAATATTAATTTGGCCGAATTTGGTTTTAGCATAATATGTACTGTAGCATAATGCATTTATGCATAATTTTTTTTGGCTCAATTTTTTTTAGGCATTAATGGTTGTTTGAATCTGAAAAATAAAAAAGTAAGTAAGTAACCAGTATTTCCTATATTATATAGAGTAAAAGTAGGTTTAGGTGCGGCGGGGGTGGCCCTTGGGCCACGCGTAAGCCGCTTTTTAATGACTTATGGTTAATTATTTTATGCTTACTGTCGCACTCAGAGACTTCAATCTAAGCGAAATGTTCATTCACTTAATAATGGAAAGTCTTTATGCGTATTGAAATAGGTGTTAATATTTTTTTCTTAAGTAACCATTAAAGTTAATTTGACGTCTCTGAGTGCGGCAGTTAATCATGTTTATGCTTATTTCATTTATGCTAAAAATTTTATGTTAAAAACTGTTGTGCTTATTAGTATTATACGAAATTATCATTAGTAGTAGTTACATTATGCTAACTTATATTATGCTTAAAATTTTTATGCTTTTTGACAGTGAACGATCACCGCCGACACATGGGTTGCATCTTCAGCAACATCCCTGGCTAGTTCGGTGCGGTGCTACTATGGAGGTCTAGTTTGCTGGGCTGGTTATTGCCTGATAGCATTGCGTCTCGGTCGATAAGATCGCTTTGTTTGCACATATCTCTCGATCCTTTCAACCGTGAGTCGTGACGTACCTACTCAAAGCTAAGCTCTATACTGACTTTTGATACATTTTATATTTTATTAAACATTTATATGTATGTTAAATTAAATATCTTTATTCCAAACGCTTTCAAGAGATAATATAGGTAATATTGCATAACAGCTGTAGGAAAGCAACATAAAAATAGATACAGCACTGTGCTGTGTTTCGCTGCGTGAGAGAGGGTAGAGGAGGCCTAATCCGTGGGGAAGGGGGGATGAAAGTTTGGCAGCACACTTGTGACTCCACTATTGTCGCGGGTGTCCATGGGTGGCGGCAATCGGTTACCATCAGGTGGTTACCACTTATCATTTAAAAAAAATGCATAATTTTGCAAGCAATTTACATTGATTGAAAGTTTACTTGTGTTTTGTAAATGCATTGTTTCTCAATTTTACTTTTTATTTATATAAAATTAAGTTATGAATTCAAAAGTTAACCTTACACCTTGTCTTACAAATGAATAACTTATAGAAGTCAAAACTGTGCTTGAAACATTTCTATGAAAAGCCTAAAGTTTTGGCAGTTTCTTTTAGGCCAAATCAAATTTTGTGTAGGTATTGAACTATAGAGTCAAACCGTATAAAAGTAAAAACTTTAATTTATTTGAATTTCAGAATACATTTTCTCGTGTTAATAATGTTACAATTCTACATTTAATAAGATATAGAAACGTATTAATAGCGTATTTTTCGGCTAGTTGAATACAGTGAATAAAGTTTTCTTGATAACGAGTCTATTCAGTACAAAAAATTGCGTTAAATTGGAAAATCACTGAGCAGCGCGGTCTGAGAAAATTGAGTTTCATTCACCCAGCAGGTGGTTTCTGGCGAGATATTTCATAATATTCTATCGAGTAGGGATGTGAAACCTATTATTACATCAAATCTATAATTGATTTCTTCGAAATGATTACATTTTTTTCTTTTCTTATTTAATGGCTGCTATTGTGTCGAATGCCAAACACATTTTTTAACTCTGCCAATATTGAGTGATTAAAGAGAAACGTTTTGATTATATTTATATTACTACATACATATTGATCGATGTAACAAAATTTAAAACGTCATACACATAGGTAGGTACAAGATCCTACAAAACCGACATGCTCCATACAAAAAAAGTAGAAATTAATTTTGCTAGCATTATTTTAGCTGTGTTATAGTTTCACGTACGGGCAGCATCAAAAGATAAAATTCTTAGGTTATTATGTTTTTTTATCCAATGTCCCATCCCTAATATTAAGAGCCGCAGTGCCACCACTAAATAAAAAGCTTTCAGAAGACTGGTCTCGTCCAATAAATTTGAAAAATATAAAATATAATACAATATCTGCTAATTCATTACCAACTCACTAAAAATTACCTTTTCGCACATCAAAAAACTAATTGCACATCAAACTGTGATTTAGTTGTGCAGTTACTATTTTTGGTGTGCGAAAAGGTTAGGTTAGGTTCCGCATTTCCCCTCTCACTCTCCAATATAGCGAGAGCTACATTGGCGAGTGAGGATGCCTGGAAGGCCTTTGCCGCATATTGTGAGCATGTGATGGAGCGCGAGCGAGAGGCTGACCCTCTCGCCCCCGCGATCCGCAAGGCACGTAGAGAGAGAAGACGACGACAATACTAGCGTCTCCTTCCCCTGCGAGAAGCAGGTCCGCTGGTGCGTAGGGGTTTAACCCCGCCACTGGCATTGCATGGACCTCCTCCTACGCCTGGTGGGGACAGCACGACGCTCTAGGCTGTCCCCATCCCACCCCCCGAGCCCGGGGGGAGAAGCGCCATGCCCGCCGTGCAGGCGGGCGTCCCCTGTCCGGGGAGTGACGTGGTGAAATGCTCCGAGCTCTGGACCCATGTCACTCGCCCACTCATGGACAGATGAGGGAGAGTCCTAGGAGTTTTATACGGTATGCTTCTGGCCGGCTTCTCCAGAGGAGAGTCCGACATCACCGACGGATGGATGGGTATGCGTACGCATTTCACCTGAGTCATCAAAAAAAAAAGGTTCTGCATTTCCCCTGGCAGAACAAAAAAAAGGTTAACAATTTATTAGTTTTTATGGAACGTTAAATAATTGTCTAAGGTTAAATACAACCCATATTTATTTTCTTTGTCACCGCAATTTTATGCAGTAAATATGCACGTATTAAAATGCCGATTACTAGAAGCATTATTAATATTATTATAATGAGTTTATTCATGGTAGGCAGGAATAATCAAATTTATTATTTTAATCGTTGTAATAAATGTTATTAACCAGTTGGAAAGAGGGTTATTAAACGATTTACAACTAGTTCAACTTTTTTTTAAATGCATTTAAGTGGAGGAGTTAAAAAAGTACCTATTTGATTAATGTTGAGTAAATACCATGGGTCGGCTCGACCAGAGTGATACCACGGCCCCACAGAAAACCGGCGTGAAGCAGCACTGTGCTGTGTTTCGTTGCGTGAGTGACGGTACCGGAGGCCCAATCCAAGTACCAAATTGTGTTCTGTTTACAACTGCTTTATGTTCTGAGTTGTAATGTCTCTAATAATAAAATGTTTTCTTTCTTTTAATCCGGGGGGGAAGGGGAGTTTAAAGGTTGGCAGCGCAGTTTTATTTGAAAGAAATGGGGTGAGCCTTGCGTCTCATAGCCACTGCGACCAGTAGATGATCTATTGTGGCAGCCCCAGAACCTATTACAGCACCTCCTTTAGCTCCAGTTCCAGGATAAACTCGAGAATGCAGCTGATGGGGGAGCTTTTAATCTCGTCTGCCGAGATCATTTGTGCTCCCAGGTGCCGGCTTCTGCAGTGGTGCAGCGCTATGCACTCGCCGAGGACGTGGATAATCGTTTCCTCGTCCTCGCGACAGAACCTGCAGATTTTGGTATCTGAAAGGCCTATGTTGTGCAGGTGCAGGTTCGCAGCGCACTTGTGAGTCTGTGCCGCCACCCACAGACACCCGCTTACCGGTCAATCGCTTACCATCAGGTGATCCGTCTGTTCGTCTAACGCCTTTGTCATAAAAAAATACGGCTATTCTCTATTTAATTCAATGCACTAGTCTTTTAAAGCATGATCTGGAAGAGATCGCTAATAGTGATAAGAATGTCGAGATTATTTTTAAATAAGAGCACCTTATATGCAACAAAAAGTATGTAATCATAAGCGTTTTTTTTCTAGTAGTGCAATTATGAAATAAAGAGAAATATTTTCATTTTTAAAATCTACAGGTCATTTACAAACATGAAGAAGAGAAGAGAAAGCTTGGTTAACCCTATATCAGGCAAAGACTAGACATAATTTATTTAATTGGTTTTCAACCTTGTCTCAACTGCACAAAGTAGAAAATTTGATGGTGGAATGATTCATTGCCTTGTTAATTGTTAAAGCTGTCGCTTCTGAGCCCGAGGTCCCAGTTGCGTGCGTTCAAAACTTTTGCTTCGGAGTACGTCTTCGTCAGGGTGCGCTTGGATCTTGATCCAGGATTCGGGGAGTGTGGTATTTTGTTTTTTTAATTTATTTATTTTCATATAAATAAGAAAAATAATTTTGATATTTTCTGTCAAACTGTGAGACAGTTTGTCGGCAATAGCTCTCGTACATGAGTTTACATTATTTTTCTTAAATATATCCTTAACTCTAATAACAATAACTCATACATAACATGCAATTATATCTATATCATATTTAATTTAACCTATTTAGAAGCTAATTTAAGAGTCTAAGAGGCTCAAGGACACAAGGATAAGTAGTGCCTTCTCAACAAGCTTTTGAGGTGATCTTTACTCTGCGCAATTAAAATGCTTATGCCCTATCCACTTTCAATTTAATCCTCATCTTAGAATTAAATTCCCGGTACGTCCAAAGATGTAGCTCTGGAGCTCGAAGTACGCTAGTACCGTAATTCAGGGTTTGGGGAGTCTGGTAATTACAATGAAGCTACTGCCGTCTGACCTTCGTAACCTAACAGGGGACCAGACCAACTGAATCATGATTACGCGTTTCAGAAACTACTCGAAATGCGCAGGTTTCCTCACGATGTTCTCACCGCTATCACTAAAGTCTGAAAGCGATAAAAAAGACATACCAACTAGTTTTAAGCGAGTGCTAATCCCAGTCAAAGAGTAATAAAGTTACTGCAACTTATTCGCGACACTAATGAACGCTCGGCAAGTGCAGACGACTTACGTGTCTCGTGTTACTGCAACCTACCAACTTTATGAGAGCAATTCTAGCGCATTACGTACTATTTGAGCGCTTAGTATATGCTTTTATTTCTGTACAATAAGGGCCTTGGGCACTATCCCTGAGTAGAGTTCTGATTAGTTTCTTCCAATGAACTCAATGGCCGTGTGGGCCCCAGCAGAGTAGAATAGGCCACCCACACTCTTACCGAGGTGTCGTAAAAGGCGACTAAGGTAAAGCTGCTAGCATGATCATCAGCACCCAGTGAAGGAAAACTCTGCATTTATATCAAAACCCTCGCCAACCGTCTGCCAAGCGTGGTGAGTATGGCAATTACCCCTCATGTAATTGAGGGAGGCCCCGTGCCCCAGCAGTGGGGACTTAAATGGGCTGACGATGATGATGATGACACTTTTTACTACCAAAGATGTAGGAGCTCGAGGTACGCTAGTACCGTGATTCAGGGTTTGGGGAGTCTGGTAATAACAATGAAGCTACTGCCGTCTGACCTTCGTAACCCAACAGGGGACTAGGCCAACTGAATCATGGTTACGCGTTTCAGAAACTACTCGAAATGCGCAGGTTTCCTCACGATGTTCTCACCGCTATCACTAAAGTCTGAAAGCGATAAAAAAGACATTACCAACTCTTTTAAGCGAGTGCTAATCCAGTCAAAGAGTAATAAAGTTACTGCAACTTATTCGCGACACTAATGAAACGCTCGGCAAGTGCAGACGACTTACGTGTCTCGTGTTACTGCAACCTACCAACTTTATGAGAGCAATTCTAGCGCATTACGTACTATTTGAGCGCTTAGTATATGCTTTTATTTCTGTACAATAAGGGCCTTGGGCACTATCCCTGAGTAGAGTTCTGATTAGTTTCTTCCAATGAACTCAATGGCCGTGTGGGCCCCAGCAGAGTAGAATAGGCCACCCACACTCTTACCGAGGTGTCGTAAAAGGCGACTAAGGTAAAGCTGCTAGCATGATCATCAGCACCCAGAGAAGGAAACTCTGCATTTATATCAAAACCCTCGCCAACCCGTCTGCCAAGCGTGGTGAGTATGGCAATTACCCCTCATGTAATTGAGGGAGGCCCGTGCCCCAGCAGTGGGGACTTAAATGGGCTGACGATAATGATGATGACTACTTTTACTACCAAAGATGTAGCTCTGGAGCTCGGGGTACGCTAATACCGTAATTCAGGGTTTGGGGAGTCTGGTAATTACAATGAAGCTACTGCCGTCTGACCTTCGTGACCTAACAGGGGACCAGACCAACTGAATCATGATTACGCGTTTCCGAAACTACTCGAAATGCGCAGGTTTCCTCACGATGTTCTCACCGCTATCACTAAAGTCTGAAAGCGATAAAAAAGACATACCAACTCTTTTAAGCGAGTGCTAATCCCAGTCAAAGAGTAATAAAGTTACTGCAACTTATTCGCGACACTAATGAACGCTCGGCAAGTGCAGACGACTTACGTGTCTCGTGTTACTGCAACCTACCAACTTTATGAGAGCAATTCTAGCGCATTACGTACTATTTGAGCGCTTAGTATATGCTTTTATTTCTGTACAATAAGGGCCTTGGGCACTATCCCTGAGTAGAGTTCTGATTAGTTTCTTCCCAATGAACTCAATGGCCGTGTGGTCCCCGGCAGTGTAGAATAGGCCACCCTCACTTTTACCGAGGTGTCGTAAAAGGCGAATAAGGTAAAGTTTCTGGCATGATCATCAGCACCCAGTGAAAGAACACTCTGCATTTATACCAAAACCCTCGCCAACCCGTCTGCCAAGCGTGGTGAGTATGGCAATTACCCCTCATGTGATTGAGGGAGGCCCGTGCCCCAGCAGTGGGGACTTAAATGGGCTGCCGATGATGATTTATTATTTATTAGCATCGTTATGTTAGTTTTGTCGCCTAATGAATTGTTTTATTAAATTATGCACATAGTTCACTGCATATTTGGATAAGAAAAATCTTGCAATAAACTTGAGTTTTAGGAATCCATTGTATTGAATCATGTTCTTCTTCTTACTCATTACTTACATTACTTGAAATTGGATAACATTTTGAGCATCGAGAAATGTATCTTTTTAAATCAATGTCTTAAAGAAAATCCCCTTTTTTGGTCCAAGTATTGTATTTTTTTGTAGTAAGTACTTTCCCCCTGCCGATGTGCCGATAAAGGAGGCTCAAAGTCACCCAGAGAGCAATGGAGAGGGCTATGCTCGGAGTCTCTTTGCGTGATCGTATCAGAAATGATGAGATTCGCAGGAGAACATAGCCCAAAGGATTGCATGTCTCAAGTGGCAATGGGCAGGGCACATAACGAGGAGAACAGGCGGCCGTTGGGGTGGAAAGGTCCTCGAGTGGAGGCCACGTACAGGAAGTCGCAGTCGTGGCAGGCCCCCCACAAGGTGGACCGACGATCTGGTGAAGGTCGCGGGAATCCATTGGATGCGGGCGGCACAGGACCGATCTGTGTGGAAAACATTGGTGGAGGCCTATGTCCAGCAGTGGACGTCTATTGGCTGAAATGATGATGATGATGATGACTTTCCCCCTGAAGTATTTCTTTCTATGGCACATAAGCTGTAGCGTCATTATCCTTGGTTTTATTTGAGTTCAAAAATCAACGGCTTCATACATATTTAGTGAATAAATTTTTTTCGTTGTGCGAAATTTAGGCATTTGAACTTTTTTTTTAGCGGTACTCTTCTATTTGGACCAAAAATATAAAAATATGAAAGTCTAAGAATCTCCTTTAGTGTGAAAAGTAATTTTGTTAAATAATTATGAAGTTCTAAAATTGTAAAACGCAATAAAATACATACAAACCTCCTCATCTTAGCGTTTGCGTCCAACGCTATCACTCTGGAGCCCGGATACTCTTAGACCATAATTCATGTTTGGGGAGCCTGGTAATTACAGTGAAGCGACTGCCGTCTGACCTTAGCCACCCTTTACAGTGGAACTAGATCATCTGAATCATGGTTACACGTATCAGAAACTATCCGAAACGTGCAGGTTTCTTCACGGTGTTATCCATCACCGCCGATCTAATGGTTTTAACCAGACGAGTAGACGGATCACTTGATGGTAAGCAATTCTCGGCGCCCATGGACACCCGCGACACCAGTGGTGTGCGCTGCCAACCTTTAAACCCTCTTTTCTCTGGATTGGGCCTCCGGTAGGTCTCATCTCACGCAGCGAAACACGGAAGCGTTGCTCTTCCACGGTCAAATTGGTAAAAGTAATGGTAGGAATATGCAGATAGATTTGAAAAATCCAGAGGAGCATGCTCGGTTCGAACCCGGTCCGCCCGTTTGGAAGGCGCGTTCTGATCCACATAGCTACCATCACTCTTTAATAATAAAATACATGCAAAAGGTCAACAAGTCCCAAGTGACCACTAAAATGCTAAAATATACGAAACGTGAATTTCGTATGCAAGTTAAACCCAGGCAAGTCGCAGTAGTCTTGCATTCATCTCGTTAGGTGTTTAACTTGGCAAAACTTTCGTGCTAATGAACTGAACCTAACAGTACTTACTTTTGAGACTGCACTTAGGCAAGAAATTGTCTAAGTGAAAATAAAAAAAAAGACATGTGTCAACTGCGAGGCTAGCGTAGTATAAGACCTTCCATTATGTACGTTTAGAGTGGTATTAGCAAAATTCGTAGGTCGATAAAACGTAAAACACTGGCGTTTTATTGAGTGACAGTAACTTTGCTTGAATGCAGTAACTTAACGCCCTGTTGGTTTAGTGGTTTGAGTACCGGGCCGTGATCTCAAGGTTCGATTTCCGGGTCGAACGAAAAGTATATTTCGAGTTTTTCGGACATAGCTCGGGTTTTTGATCACCAATCCACATTTGGCAAGCGTGGTTATTAAGCCTAATCCCATCATAGTAGCGATAACTTGATTTCTATGATGGAGGCCTTTGCCCTGCAGTGGAACAGTTTATAGGCTGATGTAAAAAAAAAGTAAATTCGCTTGGTATGATTATTGACTACCCACTTATTCTCAATAAGTTACTTGATATTAGCAAAATATCTTCGGTAGTTCGGTATATGAATAAGGCAATTACCCCTCATATGATTGAGGGAGGCCCGTGCCCCAGCAGTGGGGACTTAAATAGGCTGTTGATGATGATGATGATGATCTTCGGTTATAGAGCCATATTATGGACTGCTGACCTCAAGAAATCTGTTGGCCAGTGCAAATGAGAAACTAATTTAAATCGCGTTAGATTACCCTGAACGGAATCATTTGTGAGGTATATTTTTCAAAAGCCACTTTTTTACGTGATAGGTGGCAGACAAGTAGACGGATCACCTGATGGTAAGCGATTGCTGCCGCCCATGGACACCCGCGATACCAGTTGAGTCACAAATTTCTGCCAACCTTTAAGCCCCCTTTCCCCCGGATTGAAAGAAAGAAAGAAAACATTTAATATTATAGACATCACAACACAGAAAATACAGCAGTTGTATAAAGAACATAATTTGCCACTTGGATTGGTCCTGAAGCGACAACCACGACCACGAAGCAATGTGAATGTCAAGTATCCCAAGAGACCTTAACCTTTCAGTTAACTACTCGTCGTCGGCCCATTTAAGTCCCCACTGCTGGGGCACGGGCCTCCCTCAATCACATAAGCGGTAATTGCCATACCTTGGTAGACGGGTCGGCGAGGGTTTTGATATAAATGCAGAGTTTTCCTTCTCTGGGTGCTGATGATCATACCAGCAGCTTTACCTTAGTCGCCTTTTACGACACCTCGGTAAGAGTGAGGGTGGCTTATTCTACTCTGCCGGGGACCACACGGCCTACAGTTCAGTTAACTACTAAAGCTAAGCAACTGTTAAGTTCCTGGAAGATTCAATCAAAGGGTCATAGGAAATTAGGCTATGTTTTTTTTTTGTAGAAGGCCAATCAGGATGACCTCACTCCGCCTGATAGTAAGCGGCCCCGAAATCCAACCATAAAGCTGACAGGCACAAAACTAACAAAGTACCCATTGAGTCTGCCATCCACACCCTGATGGCGGAGATGCCGCTTCACGCCCCGCTTAAAAGACCCCGGATTATATGCAATAGGAAACACATGAGCTGGGAGGGCATTCCATGTCTTACTTACTTCATCATAATTTCTTAAGACATTATTTTACCTTACTACACTATACTCGTAAGCCACTGTGCCACCGAGGCGCTGTAAAGCGACGGCTATTCTTGAGGTCCAGAGTTCAAATCATCATCATCATCATCAGCCCATTAAAGTCCCCACTGCTGGGGCACGGGCCTCCCTCAATCACATGAGGGGTAATTGCCATACTCACCACGCTTGGCAGACGGGTTGGCGAGGGTTTTGAAATGCAGAGTTTTCCTTCTCTGGGTGCTAATGATCATGCCAGCAGCTTTACCTTAGTCGCCTTTTACGACACCTCGGTAAGAGTGAGGGTGGCCTATTCTACTCTGCCGGGGACCACACGGCTCCAGAGTTCAAATCCCAGGGCCAAAATCATAACAATATTACTTCGCTATGTTTTTGGAAAGACATCCTCAAAATTTAAAGCGACTGGTAGGGCACACTAGGAACGCCAATTAATTTAAATTGTTAGTTACTAACGGCCGCACTCAGAGACGTCATTTTAGCTAATGTTCATTCACTTTAGTATCGGTAGTATTTATGCGTATCAAAATAAGTGTCAATATTTGTTCTTAAGTAGCCAACTAAGTTAATCAACGACTTTGAGTGTGACAGTAAGCTGGATCTATTTATTTTATTATTTTTAACGAATCAGATTCCAGCCTTGCGTTAAGCATATAAACTATTTATTTAATTATTGTGCACTACTTCTTAGTCTGGTTTTGAACTCGAAAAATGGATTAAATCCAAAATCGGCCTTTTCTGACGTCAAACCTTTTTTCGAGTGCAAAAACTAATCAAAATGTTAAGTATAAATATTATATAAATATTGTAAGTGCTTCCCGTGAGGCTGGAGCCTGCATTGAAATTGTTAAAAAGAGATCCGGTTTAGTTACAAACAATTTAAATCAATTGCCGTCGTTAGTGTACCCTACCCGTCACCTTAACGATGACTACAATAGGAAAGAAGCTAGTAACTGGTCAAAGAACATGTAACAACACTTGTCGAGAGCAACTCTGAAGACCTTTAAACAAAAACAAATATTTTTTTGTTATTGTGGCCCTGTCCTTGACTTCAACAAACAAATGTAACTCGCATTGTAACATTCTTTACTAGATGAAGGCTGTCAGAAGCTCGACCGGAGTGATACCACGGCCTTACAGAAAACCGGCGTGAAGCAGCACTGTGTTGTATTTCGCTGCGTAAATGAGGGTACCGGATCAAATAATCAATCAATCAATCAAATAATTCTTTATTTGCATAGGCTTGTACACAGCACTTACAAATCGTCATACATTTGAATGATTTAAAACTATTTATAAGTACTTATGTAATAATTTACATGTTAATACATATATATGTTGATACATAAAATATACTAAAGAAATAAATAAACATAATGCGATTCTACCACCGGCTCGGAAAGTTGTTTCTGGTCGAGAAGATCCGGCAAGAGGCCCAATCCGGGGAAAAGGGGGATTAAAAGGTTCGCAGGCAACTCGTAACTCCATTGGTGTCGCGAGTGTCCATTGGCGGCAGCAATCGCTTACCATCAGGTGATCCATCTGCTCGTCTGCCACATAAAAAAAGTGTGAATACACCGGTATAAACGATGTACATGGGTAGGTATATTACAATATTTGGCCTCTGTGATCTACCGGCGGCGTACAAATGATAAAACGATTTATAAAAGATTAAAAAATGATATAATAAATTTTATCCATATTTCATGTCCCTGAGTAAATTTAATGCGATTTGTATTATTAAGTAATTTTGTGTTAAGTTTGTCATTTAACAAAGAGTTGCCAAAAGTAAGTTAACCGTATCCGACTCATCTAAATATACGTCATACTTACAGTAAAATGTTCGAGTCGACTCGTACATGCTCTCTGTGAATCGAATTAAGGCATCACACATGTTACCTAGCCTTATCAAAGTTACGCTATAAGACATCCAGTTAAACTTTGTTGACAGTTACCTCACAGAACTGTCACTTCAATACAAACAGTTCAGCGTTTACTCTAACTCTGTAAACACAGAACGACATTCTGATGCTAAATCTGTTGCCAGCGAAGCACTACACAACAATTTGCAAATATATTATTCTCCTTTCGCCGAAAGGAAACAGCTTTGAGGTAACATCATCTGTGACAAGATACACAGTGTAAAATTACGCGTGTTCAGTATTTATATGTATGTAACATCTTATTTTGTGAATACATTCCAAACTTTTTTGTAAATTTATTTTTTATACAAAATTAATTGAATTGTAGCTTATATTTCAGACCACAGAGTCCATATAGGTGTTGGTAACAATATACTCACAAACTATGTTAGTACAGCAACAGCAGAAGTAGCTGCACATATTTCGCAGTTTGTAGTTCTTATTCCGAGGAGCATAAGAGTCACTAGCTGCGAAAAGTGTGCATCAACTTTTGCTATTGACTGTACGTACTAATTCAACATCATCATCATCATCAGCCTATTTAAGTCCCCACTGCTGGGGCACGGGCCTCCCTCAATCACATGAGGGGTAATTGCCATACTCACCACGCTTGTCAGACGGGTTGGCGAGGGTTTTGAAATGCAGAGTTTTCCTTCTCTGGGTGTTGATGATTATGCCAGCAGCTTTACCTTAGTCGCCTTTTACGACACCTCGGTAAGAGTGAGGGTGGCCTATTCTACTCTGCCGGGGACCACACGGCATACGTACTAATTATTACTAATCAATTATACATTGATGAAAGCTGGGACACATCTGCCTGCCTCTTGTGGCGTGTAAGCCAATCCAGCGTTTTACAAATTATTATTAAAGGTATAATTAAGGAGCATGAGCTTTCTTCTCATACTAGGTATAAGTAGTTATGTATTTTGCATGTGACTTGGTAATAAAGATTTTCATGAATATGTACTGGATGTACATAGTGCGCATGACCAGATGGACAGATCAAGTGAGAGGAGCGTCAAACAAGTTTTGCTCGGTTGCCAGGGACGCGATGAATAGGCACCGGTGGAGGCAGATCACACAAGCAAAGTGCAACCCCATCCTCATCCACTGATTACCACGATCCTCAGTCATGAGGGAGCGACTGCAGAAAGTGCACTCTGCAATTTGACACCGTAGGGCCACCGCAAAAAAATGCTATATACTTCTACATAACAGATTTTATAAAAGTAATATTAATGTGAAATATTAAGAAAACCGGCGTGAAGCAGTACTGTGCTGTTTCGCTGTGTGACGTACCGGAGGCCTAATCCGGGGTAAAGGGGGGTTTAAAGGTTGGAAACGCACTTATGACTCCACTGGTGTCCATTGGCTGTGGCAATCGCTTACCATCAGGTGATAAGTCTGCTCGGCTGCCACCTATCACATAAGAAATATATAATACAATTTTAATTGAATTATCGAATATCTAACATGAACAGAGATACATAAATCAAACACTGTCTTATTATTTAGTATCTTTGAAGAACTGGTTTAGACTTTAATAAACTTTTTGTTGCAAGAGCGTTTTGAGTTGATGTATGAGAGGTTGTTGAATATATGTTATATGGCTGGGTATACTAACTATTAAATATTTTGATGGACGTCCAATGGGGCCTGATCTTACAATTTGAAGTGGGTTACCTAATGGGAATTTTAACTGATTTTTAACCGACTTCAAAAGAAAGGAGGAGGTTCTCAATTCGTTTATTCATGTTTATGTTTGTTCGCCGATTACTTTGCGATTTATGAACCGATTTAGATGATTCTTTTTCAGTTGGAAAAAGATGCTGCCAAAAATTAACACAAAGAAGCTTAAAAAAATATTTTCTGTGAAAAATAAATTTGCCTTCAAAAACTACGAACTAAAAAGTGTAAAATTATATTGTTAACACTTTTTACACTTCAAATAACATTTTATAACAGTGTACTCGAGAAAAGGTTTTATAATTGTGTGTTGTGCTAAATTACAAGATAGTATTGGGCGGCGATTAAGGTAACACCTGTTCTCGAGTGTACTGTTATAAAATGTTATTATAGTGTATAAAGTGTTAAAAATATTATTTTACACTTCTTAGTTCGTGGTTTTTGAAGGCGGTTATTTTTAGCTGATTTTTTTGCGCCTAATAAGAGTATTTGGTGAACATAAATACATAATGGCTTTTTACAAACATGCACACTAGGATATAATTATAAGCATGTTATAAGTAGTGAGGATTTTTCCATTTATAAAGTAAGACTTACACGAAGTCTAAGTTCTATATTATATTATAATAAGTAGACTGTACGAGCTACGTCGTACAGACCAGGTCAGCAACGACCTACATGCAGCGCGCCTGACCGATGGACCGTCTTCTTGCACCGTCGGCACTCTACACCGACGGCACACTAGCAAACACCTTTTAATGTGATAATAACATAAACAATGTATATAAACTATTTACTTTCTTACAATAAACAGATTTCAACCGTCTGTGTTGGGTCTCATTTCTCCCGCTGCGGCCAAGACACCTTTAGCCGTCACTATGATCAGTCGAGTGAGCCTGCTCGACTGGCAGCGGTTCCCCTGCTACCTACCTTCCTGATTCTTCCCTCTTGCTACCCTAGGAGACCCGGGAGCAAGCTCTCATCACCTTATCTATTTATGTATTTATTCCCATGGATAGGCAAGGCTAGGGCTCTAGGGACTTAGTGTCTTAGACAAAGGGGCTCTAGGCTCACTAGAGAGTTAGGTTCCCTTCCTTTCCTTATATTCTGTTCGCCGTGGCGCGGTGCCTTACAACCATCGCTTCCCGCCCGTACATAGACTTTTTTGTAGTATAAGCACTATCCTAATAGGAAGTTCCTATGTGTGCGCGCTATTTCCCCATAAAACATAATTCATGAGATAGACTCTTCAAATTTTTATAAATTTCCTAATAAAGTAACGGAGTGAGGTCTGGCCGCTATCTTTAATATTTATAAAGAGGTAAATTCTAATAACTTCGACAAGGCTTATGATAAATCGAAAAAGCGAAACACTTGCGCGATATAATCGATGTCCAACGCCATCTATTGGTACAAATTGGAGCTAATGTCTCGAAAAAAAGGGTGGGCCACTAGTCTGTAGCATATTAAAAGTAGACCATGAGTGACTAGGAATGAACCCATAGCCCAAACTACTGACCCTAGAAACTTGAAATTTGGGCAGGGGATTCCTTTAATAATGAAAGTGGGCACTAAGAAGGGATTTTTAAAAATTCCACTCTGAAGGGGGTAAAAAGTTAGATGGTTCCCTGAAAGTCCGCCATTTAGTCTAATAATTGAAAATTAAAAATAACTCATTAAAAGTTTTTGGGAAAATCACCCTTACAAGGGACATAGAGGGAGAAATTTTAATGTAAGAATCTTGAAAATCATTATTTGGGCTCCTATTATTAATTCAAAAACAATGTGTTTTAACATTTTTGTAAATTCAACCCTTAAGGGGGTGAAATGCAGTTACAGTTTCCTAATTTCTAAAGTAAGAAACTTACAAATTGAGGTTTGGGCACGGGTTTTGAATAAAAAAGTGACTTTTGAACCCCTAAGGGTTAGTTCCGCGGATTTAAAGTATGAATGAAGACTTTTGTAAGAAAGACTAAAACTGTCTTTCTTGTTTAACGCAGTCTAGTTTAACAATAATTTGATAGATATATTTTATCGTAGCCGAAGCTAACTAAAATTACGCAAAATCAGCAGATCGTTTATATCATGAGAAAGCTAAGTAATTCAGATCTAAGAATCAAAAAATTGAAAATACTTATTTAATTAAATTATTTGTGTCAATTTATACCGTAGTCGGTATACAGAAAGCTGTAGCATAATACAAATAAAACCCGAAAGGTCTAGTAAATAGCCAGAGCTATAACTAAGTAACTCATTCTCATTAAACTGTTTATTTGGGCGTACAGCGATCACCAATACCGTGTCAGCAGTGATTCGATACAAAATAGAATCTATGTAGTCGCACCTACAACTAATCCCCTACGAAACTGATCCTTATTGCAATGGCAATACAGGCTTGCGCTAGGTAGATATGTAGTCTCAATAATTACGTTAATACTAGGCCTTCCCATAAAAGCCAATGGCTCGGTTACGCTATATGAAGACTGGAATCGTTTTATTTTACTGTTATTCGGCGTTTTATTCCTTTTCTGGTCAATAAGCCTGTTATTAAAAGGGGCTTGTCGGCTAAAACGTAATTGTATGGAACACCGAATAAGAACTAACATGATGTTTTCTAATCTGTAGAAGTACATAAGTGACGGTCACTAAAATACGTCTTATAGATTCGTCATGTATACGTGTGGGGTATCTATGGATAGGTCTTTAAAAATGATGTTGAGGTTTTTAACATATTTTTTTTCTAAACACAATACTTTGCGCAAGAGACGCTCCCAAAGTGGTAAATTGTGTGGCCTCTCTCCTCTTTTACTTCTATAATAAATGAATTATACCTGTTGCCCAGAAAATTAAGTTTAACTGTTAGATCAGAAAGTTCAGATTTGTTTGTAGCAACTATTGATGTAAAGAAAATTTAAAGAATGTTGGCAGATCTTTTAAAAACTGTATGTTGGTATTGATTCTTGCCGTACAAGCGAAAATTTACCTTAAGGTGACAAACCTTTTTATTCTCTGTACCGTACCTACTCCCAATTATTTTGGTACTCTGCCTAAATACCTGAAGAGGTACCATAATTTAACTTCCAAATTTCGACGATACTGATTAACCTTCCACAAGTAACAATTTCCTGAGCTCAACTGGTAGAGATGGGAAGTAAATCGTTTATTAAAGTATAATAAAAATATCAGTCTATAAACTGTCCCACTGCAGGGCAAAGGCCTCCATCCTTAAAACACTACGCCAACATTTCCCACGATTTTTACTGATCGATTTTTATCGGCTTATTTGAGTCTACTTTGAACAAGTACATTTATTAATTGTCTATCAATTGTTTGAGATAACCTACATAATTTTAGTTATATTTTTGAATTGCATTGATTCCATTTGTGACCACATCAAGCAATTAGTACATAACTTTGTACCTAATCATTATTTCCCCGTTTAAACCAATCACACTATCTCTATATTATTATAGTTTTAGACTAGCTTAACAGTGTTAAATTTTTCATATACTTTATATACTATCTCTATATTATTATAGTTTTAGACTAGCGTATTAGTGTCAAATTCTTAATAGTGTGGCGCATTTATACTTAGATATATATTTTTACAAACACCGATTATAAATAACAGTTGCAGCATATGCTGAGGCTGAGCCTTGTTGGCCACAACTCTTATGCTCGGTAACGTTTTTTATTAAGAATAAGAATAAGAATAAGAATAAAATAATTTATTCAGCGCCAAACATACACAAAAAAAAAATATAACGAAATGGACATTATTTATTTATTTTATGTATTATTTGTTGTGCTTAATAAATCGTTTTTTAGGGTTCCATCGCCAAATGGCAAAAAACGGAACCCTTATAGATTCGTCATGTCTGTCCGTATATCACAGCCACTTTTCTCCGAAACTATAAGATATACTATTGAAACTTGATGAATAGATGTATTTTGTTAACTGCATTCAAATTAGAAAAAAATTCAAATATGGGGGGCTCCATACTTGAAACTGATACTCAAAAAATTTTTTTTTCATCAAACCTATACGTGTGGGGTATCTATGGATAGGTCTTTAATGATGTTGAGGTTTTTAACATCGTTTTTTTCTAAACACAATACTTTGCGCAATAGACGCTCCCAAAGTGGTAAATTGTGTCGTCGCCGTCGTCCCCTCCTCCCACCCCCCTCTAACATACGCAGGATTGGTTTGAACTAAATATAGTAAGTCGTTTTTTTAGGGTTCCGTAGCCAAAATGGCAAAAACGGAACCCTTATAGTTTCGTCATGTCCGTCTGTCCGTCTGTCCGTCTGTCCGTCTGTCACAGCCGATTTACTCGGAAACTATAAGTACTACAGTGATGAAATTTGATGGGAATATGTGTTGTATGAACCGCTACAAAAATATGACACTAAATAGTAAAAAAAAGAATTGGGGGTGGGGCCCCCCATACATGTAACTGAGGGATGAAATTTTTTTTTTCGATGTACATACCCGTGTGGGGTATCAATGGAAAGGTCTTTTAAAATGATATAAAGTTTTCTAAAAAACATTTTTCTTAAAGTGAACGGTTTTTGAGATATCAGCTCTCAAAGTCGTAAAAAGTATGTCCCCCCCCCCTCTATTTTTATAACTACGGGGTATAAAATTCTAAAAAAAATAGAGGTGATGCATGCTAATTAACTCTTTCAACGATTTTTGGTTTGATCAAAGTATCTCTTATAGTTTTTGAGATAGGTTGATTTAACTGTAATTTTGGACTTTGCTGCTACGGAACCCTTTGTGCGCGAGCCCGACTCGCACTTGTTTATGTTATAAACCGTAAACCGCAATTTACCTTCCATAATATTACTTGCTGCTACGGAACCCTTCATGGCCGAGTCCGACTCGCACTTGGCTGGTATTTCTTTCAAAAAGTTTGCTTAGTAATATGTTGAATTGCTGCGCTAGCCTAGCTAGCTAGTTCATTAATAATGTAAATTATATTTTATGTGAAAGGTGGCAGGATGAATAATACTAATAGTAAGAGAGAGCCGCCGCCCACTATATTCTTTAGTCAAAATATTAGTTTGCCACGAAATACGATTAATAAAATTAGCCATCGCATTACTTTAATGTCGTCAGTCACATCACTACCAGCTGGCCTACAGATCCATTGTTTGAATAAATCCTTTTACCTGCATCCGAATCAGACTACGTAAAGGCGGGTGAAATTGGATTCATTACTGATTCAAAAAGGTCAAACCCGCGATATTCAATCCGGTCGTGGTGGATTGCGTCGCGTTTACCGGCAAATAAAGCTGTGTTACTCGTACATTGTATATTTTTTATCGTCGCTCGGCAACTTGTTTGCGGTTTGCATCGTATTAATTGAATTGGAACTGCCTCGGTGGCGCATTGGTTAGTGGGTCGCACTTTAAAGCGACGGTTGCACAAGAGGTCCCGGGTTCGATCCCCGGTTCGGGCCAAAAATGTGTACCTAAGTTTTCGGTAAGGAATTCTTAGTGGCAGCTTGGAGTCTGGAAGTTGGCGGTCTTGTACCCCCGTGCCTCGGAGAGCACGTTAAGCCGTTGGTCCTGCGCCCAATCCCTCTCCGGTCGTGTCACAGTAGTGTCAAATCCAATCCAATTACTCCTTATAGAGAGTGCACATGTGTTTGCGCACACACTTGAGCACTATAATATATCCTGCGTACGTGGCTGATCGTTGAGATTGCCCGCCGTAGCCGTAATTAGTTGGAGGATTATTATTATTAATTGAATTATTATTTTTAAGTTATTTTGTGTTGTTTGAAAAAGTATTTGACTAGGTACTGAATTGAACTTTGGAAAGCGCTTTTTAGTGTAAACTTTGCCTTGCTTATCGCGAACTAAGTATAGTCCTGGAACAAAATTCGTACCAGTCCCTTTTAACATTGCGTGTTGAAACAGGATGACATGAGCTTTAGTACGGTAATAACTTTAGATCGCGATTTATAGTAAGGTGGTGCATGTCCCCGCGGCACAAACTGTTTCTTAGGCAGTTCGTATTTTTAGGTAATTATATCACGTCAGAATAGTAGATATTTTTCTATCATCAGTCATCACAAATAACGAAACACTCAAATGGTTTTAACAGAGTATTTGACTAGAGTAAAAATATCATGGTATATTTCAGCTATTTCCACAGTGTGATGTCATATGGTCTACTGTTGTAGGGGTCTGCTGCTGACATACAAACTATTTTTGTATTACAGAAAAGGGCCATCCGCGCTATACCTACAGCCTTAGATGACGTGACTCACTTAGAGACATATTTAAAGATATTAATATTTTAACCGTGGCTTCCCAATTAATCCTCGACTGCATTATGTATGTACGTAAGAACTTGCACACTTTTCCAAAAAAGTCCGACAGTCATAGTCTTAACACCAGAAATAAACATACGCTTGCCGTCCCGGTTCTCAGACTTCATAAAATCGGTAATTCGTTTGTTGTTTTAAGTATTAAGATATTTGATAAGATACCACAAAATATCATTAACCTTTCACTGGATAAGTTTAAGTCTCATATTAAAACCTGCCTAATGAAATAAGGTTACTATAGTGTACAAGACTATTTAAATGATAAGGATTCTTGGTCATGTTAATTGATTGATCGTTTGAGTTGTTATTCATAGTATTCTATTAACTTTCATAATTGTATTTTTTTTCTCTTCTCAATTGAAACTCTGTAACATCATCAATATTTGAAAAGAGTAACTCCTGAGTTTCTTGCTGGTGTCTTCTCAGTAGAAATCGACATTCCGAACCAGCGGTAGATATTATGTACCTATTTTGACATTCATAGGTGTTCTGTGTGGACCTAAATTGAATAAAGAATTTTTAATCTGTATCTTTATCAATTTGTTACTTACCTAAATTTTAAGAAATATTTTTTGATGTAATGTAATCTAAAACATTAAATTAAAATACTGTGTAACACTGTGATTTTTTTAATGTATCATAAGTAAAATTATTAAATCTCCATGTTTGACCACATGGCTCGAATAAGGTAAATCTATTTCAAAGGCATTTAATTAAAAAAGGGAACAGCGACATTGTTCGATTCCACGGATTATTTTTTTATATTACTCAATTTGAAACGGTCTCTCCACTAAAAAATCTTAAAGTACTTACCTAAGTTTTGTGCAAAAAATATACATGTCCAATTGAGTAACTCCCCTTTTTTTTTAAATATCGGTTAAAAATTAAATTAAATGCGTAGGACTTCAATGTTAATGTAACCTACAATTAAGTAGACGTTTACTTGTTGTTCGTATATAGTAAGTAAAATACACAAGTGTATTTTGCAAATGAAGCTTGGCTCAAAAGTTTGAATTAAATCCAGTTTAATTTCAGACATGATGAGGTCAGCACGGCAACTGGTCACAACCCTCACCAAACGAAGTTTCATAGGAAAAATTGGCCAGTTGCAAAACTGTTTCGTATTCAACACATGAGTCGCCGGCTGCGTATCGGTCGGACAAAAATTGCGTCCCATTCAAAAATAAAATGATATTGTATTTTCAATAGCAACACTACCCATTGTTTAAAAGGATTTCGCCAAAATCCAACTCTGCTAGGAAAATAACAGGAACCAGCAGGATATCAATAATAAACAGTTATTTATTCGAATCAAGCGATTCTTTATAAATATAGTAGGTACTCATCTACCCAATAGACATAGCCCAAAGGATTGCATGCCTCAAGTGGCAATGGGCAGGGCGAGGAGAACAGACAGCCGTTGGGGTGGAAAGGTCCTGGAGTGGAGGCCACTTACAGAAAGTCGGAACCGTGGCAGGCCCCCCCACAAGGTGGACCGACGATCTGGTGAAGATCGCGGGAATCCATTGGATGCGGGCGGCACAGGACCGATATGTGTGGAGAACATTGGGGGAGGCCTATGTCTAGCAGTGGACGTCTATTGGCTTAAATGATGAGGTACTCAACTTGCTTAGCTTGTGTTTATACATACTTACACCGTTATTTTTTTATCGTTTACATCCCGAAAACCTCATAATAAGTATCATGAATAAAGACCATATGTTCCTTGTTAGATCAACAAAATAAGCGAAAATACATTATTGCCGTGTGGATATTCAATTTCATATGGAACAGCTGATTTTTTCTGCGATATAAACGATAAAACAACCGGCCAAGTGCGAGTTGGACTCGCCCATGAAGGGTTCCGTAGCAGCAAGTAAGATATATGGAAGGTAAATTGCGGCTTACGGTTTATAACGTATTAAAAAAAAGCTACTCACTATGTCTAGTTCAAACTAATTTCGGTTGTTAGTTTTCATGATTATGTACATCATATATTTTTATTAGTTTTATAATTCATTTATTATAGAAGTTAGGGGGGGGGGGGGACACAATTTAACACTTTGGGAGCGTCTCTTGCGCAAAGTATTGTAGTAGTAAGTTTCAGTTTCAAGTATGGAGACCCCCCAAAAATACATCTATTAACCAAGTTTCAATAGTATAGTTCTTATAGTTTCGGAGAAAAGTGGCTGTGACATACGGACGGACACACAGACGGACAGACGGACAGACATGACGAATCTATAAGGGTTCCGTTTTTTGACATTTGGCTACGGAATCCTAAAAAATATTGGTGTATATATAAAAAATATAACGCTGCTTCTTCGGAGCCCAGGGTACTCTCTTAGACCATTATTCAGGATTTGGGGAGTCTGGTAATTACAATGCGAAGCGACTGCCGTCTGACTTTCGCAACCCTCCTTTTTTTGACTAACTGAATCATGGTTACACGTAGGTTGCACGGTAACTTCTAAAATTTTTTTGCTAAAATTACTTTACATGTATAATACCTACTTGATCGCGGTATGCAAATTTCCCTTCGTATGTTCGAAATTACCTGTCATCTCCACGATCTCAATGTGATGGACTGGAGAAAAATGACAAATTAATTTCGAGTTTTCATATATGTATAATTTTTCCTTTTTATGTCATAGGTGGCAGACGAGCAGACGGATCGCCTGATGGTAAGCGATTGCAGCCGTCCATAGACAACCGCGACACCAGTGGATTAACAAGTGCACAAACACATTTTTGTGGACAAATACATTTTTTATGTATGATTATAATCTAAACTCATTTCAATCTTAAATATTCATGAGGTAGAAATAAAAAAGTTATCTTCTATATCTATAAAAGGAGAACGTGAGTGACTAGGACTTATTTGCATCACAAATACAATAATATCTGATCTATATCTATTTAATATAAACCTTAAAATATAGTCTTAAATCAAAATAAAATTATATGATGGTGATTTTTAGCTTATTAAAGGAGTTATACATCTTATTACCCAACTTACTATCTTGGCAACACAGGTGATTGAACTACCTATTTCGGCGTTAGACTTATGTATGTGATGTTGTTAATTTTTTATATTTATTTATTTATTGTGTCTAGAAAAAAAAAGGAACTTCACAGGTTAATAACTATTATATGTATCTAAGTGTACATATATTTGTAATTCCTCTGTTGTCTTGAAAACCATAACAAATGACGTGCTTAAGCTACTTAGTACAGAATCATGTTAATGTATGAGAAGTAGTAATCACATCTTTTTACAAAATTGCTTATCCTTTTTTCTCATAGTTTACATACTTTGTTAATTAAAATTCTCGTAGATTTGCCATTTATTTATGTAATTAGTCTCTTAGCTAACCGTAAGGGAAGAAGCGAGCCATACCCAATACAAGTGTCTATGACTACTTACTGGGTAGACTCGGCCACTCAATGTAACACAGACTATTGCAATAAATGAATTTTTATTTATTTATTTTATTATGAGATGTACCTGAAGTGCTAAAATCCCTTGCAACTTGCATAGTTTTTTGTAAAAAA
This sequence comes from Marasmia exigua, assembly GCA_019059595.1. Classification (NCBI taxonomy): domain Eukaryota; kingdom Metazoa; phylum Arthropoda; class Insecta; order Lepidoptera; family Crambidae; genus Marasmia; species Marasmia exigua. Next base: position 16,254,263 of record CM032475.1, on the reverse strand, counting down.
TGACACCATTTTTGTGTCCGGCATGCAAGCGATTTTCGTTTGAAAGTGGTTATGCAGTGGTGGTGAATATAGCAGATTTACCAACCGTACCTACTGATATCTTGTAACTTCCTTTCCAATCAACATGACTAAACCCTAAATAAAGGAAAACTGATTAACATTTTTGGCGGTAAAGTTCCTGCTGAAAACTAACCGATGCGTTCCGGCGTCTATTAGTACTGTCATATATTTGCCAACATTATGCAAATCCGCTGCGCAGCGTGCGCACGTCATCGTCGCCGCGTGAGCCCTCGTTTGTCATGATAATCTACAGGAAGCTACAACCATTTCAATTTACATATATATTCAACTGATTTAGCGGCAGGCCTCGGCAATCTTGCATTGTTTTATCCTGAACGAATTACTGTTTATACGCGGGAATTTATGATTATGGAAACTATGTTTCGACGCGTTCCCTATTTCCGAATATGGGATGAATCGCGTTTTATACGCAAAATCTGACAAGATTTTTCTACATGAAATGTAAACATACATAAACTATAACAATAATCATTTATTCAATCAATGTTGAATATCAAAAGGATTGCACCACCCTCCCCTCTTCTATCTAATGTCCTTTACCTGAAGGTTGTCTGGTAGAGATCGCTCCCAGTGATAAGACCACCTAAATTGTACATTGTATCTCTGTATACCTAGCTTTTAAGTTGTGTATGTTGTTCAATAAAGAGTATCTATCTATCTATTTATTTCAGATAAGTATTCAGCCATAAGATGTCAGTAATATTTCGGTTTATAAAATTACTTATAGTTAGTATGTTGAATACATATCAAATAATTATGCAATTATCTATATATATTATGTATAAAGGTAAGAGGTAAATCATAGAGTAACTTATACTGAGATAGAGGCATCAGTGCGCTAGCCAATGCTAGCGACATCTAGAGGAAAACTAACAATACTCAACCGCTATGTAAAACGGCCACCTTCGAGAATCAGCCAGGAACACAATTATACAAAATATCAGAAATATACTTTTTTGTTATTTTATTTGCTTGTTCATACAGCGCCATCTCGGACACACTACGTGAGCTAGATTGCTTGTTGAACCATCGACTGATTAGCATTAAAATAGGAGAATTTTTTATTCAAATAACAATAACGAAATTCCTAATACCTTTTTGATAACTGGTTTATTTCTTTTCCATACTTTTAAAATTGCTAATGTGGCCAGACGGCAAACAGTGTCCTCAAGGTCATTGTTTCGGAAACACGCTTTACTAGCGCGATTTATAAATGCATAGTGACATCTACCGAAACAACAACGAACCATCTGCTGGATTGCTTTTTAAATCTACATCTAACGAAAACCGCTAAACTATTTTTCCCATACTGAGGAAAAAAGTACTAAGAGAAATGATCCTGAGGTAAATCCTTCAGGTAGCATCAACGCTTATAGGTGAATCGAAAACACGAAATGCTTGCGCATATATAATGCGCCATCTATTGGCATACTAATGTCTCGAAACGAAGCGAGGTCGAGCCACTAGCCACTTTTGTAAGTACTGTAAAACTGAATATTGATATCCATACTCGTAATACCCGTCACATCACTTTTAAACATTTCATACAGTTAAATAATGAAATGAATAATTACTGTTATAACTTTAATTAACATAGATCTTTTGACTAAATCTTTTTGGATATAATTAAGAAAAGAAATATAATTTAAATCTTATTAGGATATTCAGCATTAAAATTAGGCATTAATAAATTGGTCTGGCCAAGATTTCTATGAAACACCATTTAATTTAATTTTAATATGATCATTTTCATTATGAGATTAAATCTACTGGATACAAATTAAATTAGCATTTAGTTTAATTTGGTTATGTTTTTATTTGTAGAACGGTAAATTAAGATTCCAAAAGAAAAATAATTTCAAAATCATTTACTTAAGTTCTGATTAACATTAACTTGCATCTTTTACTAATTTCTATAAACTGCAAAGATACTGCTTTTGTTTGGCTAAAGAAATTAAGACAGGTACCTACGTTATCTTTACAGCAACAAACAAACAACTGAGAAAATTTGATTTTATCTAGATATAGGTATGGACAAAATCAAATGCTTTGATACCTAAGATGGCTTGCTAAATTAAAAAAAAGTGTTTCAGCTTATTTTGGGGTCAAAATATGTAATATTGACTGATTTAGTTTATACTAGCCTCATTTTCATAATCAAGGTAATTTTGCATCGCATCGTCATGAATTGGCCTTATCGACCGGAATTGTGCCACGGGCTCACAGAAAACCGGCGGCTGGAATCATAATGCAGAATTATCCCTGCCGAGTGAGTGAGAGTACCCGAAGCCCAACCCGAGGGAAAGAGGAACACTTCACTGGTGTTGCTCAACTTAAAATTTGAAAAATGACTGTTCATTTTAATTAAGATTTTTATGCAGTTGAAGAAGTCACCGGTGACAACCCCAACACCTTACTAAGAACAAAAAGAAACTTTATGACAAGAAGCATCTGGCCACTCAACTTTCACGGCGAATCTCTAAATAATAAACAGGCTCGCATGAATTACGTCTCTGAGAAGAATAGATAAAGTTTGTGCGTGAGTATGTTGTACGAAATTTTAAGTTGGTGATACAAAGGTAATTCATAAATATATCCTCCAACCGATTACAGCTACGGCGGCCAATCTCAAAGATCAGCCCTTGCACGCAGGATGTATTATAGTGCCCAAGTATGTGCGCAAACACAAGTGCACTTTCTATTCCCTTACCCTCATATTAACTTAACATGCTTTCCGAGGCACGGGGGTACAAGACTCCGGGCTGCCTCTAAGAATTTCTTACCGAAAACTTAGGTACAAATTTTTGGCCCGACCCGAGGATCGAACTCGGGACCTCTGGCGCAGCCGTCGCTTTAAAGTGCGACTCACTAACCACTGCGCCACCGAGGCAGTCACCAAAGTATTTACATAATAAACAAAATGGTAATATGACATGCGAACTTAAGTTTTCTTTCTTGGTGATCCGTCTGGTCGTCTGCAACCTAAAAAATGGCCAAAAGATTTTTAGTAGGATCCTAACGTAGCATGAGATTCAGATGTCATCGCCCGAGCCCAAAAATATATTTTGCGCCCGAGTGATACACTTTATCTTTCATCACCCACTATGAGGAAATAAACGGCACCTAATATAATAAAAAAACAATTTAAAACTAAATATTTAAATGTACATTTGAGACCATTCGGGGTCAACCCTCTATCAATTCAATGACATCCTAGTAGTCATTAAAATTAGATCAGCAGCAGAAATTATCAGAAAATCTTTCCCGGTTGCCCATCTGTAAACCTCGAAAATGGCCAGAAAAATACATATACAGGGTGTATCTGTGGACATTTACATCCCTTTAACAAGGTGTTCTACCAACCGTTCTGAGCAATATTTGTTCTACGACTTTTCGGAATTCGTCGAAAATTTTTTCGACTCCCCATACAAAATTACCAAGTCACGTGACCGACTTTGTATGAAAAGTTGAATTTTTTTATGCGAATTTCCAAAAGTCATAGAACAAATGTTGTTAATAATGGTTGATAGAATACGTGGTTAAAGGGATGTAAATGTGCACAGATACAAGTTACACACTAATAGCAGTAATGTAGCTACAAAAGCCCCAACAGCATGAAACAAAAGAAACTGAACAAAAATGTCATTGTAAAATAAGGAGAACATTGTGTTAAGAATGTCAGTAGTCGCAGCTCTCTTCATTACTAAAACGAATGCACTGCCAGAGAAATGTCCCTGCATTAGCCTTAATATGGATAAGCCAAGGCTTTTAATAAGTAAAATCACTGGTTTCAAATTTTCGAACTGATACTAGGTATATTCTTTTCAAGATTCATCATCCTAACTTGTCTTTCCCATACGTCCAAAGCTGAAAATAAAAAAAACTTTACGAGAATTTGCACCGGCTTGTAGATCACTTACAAATCGTCATAACATTATAAGCTATCGATTCAGAGCCCGGGGTACGATTGGATCACAAAGGATTTGGAATATCTGATAATTACAATAAGCGACTGCCGTCTGACCTTTACAATCCTTAGACAGAGGAACCAGACCAGCTGGACCAGCTTACACGTTCAAAATCATTTTCGACACGTATAGCTTTCCTCACGATATTTTATCTCACCGATGAGGTAACAAATTTGCAAAAAAATTAAAACTTTAAGGTGCACGTTTTTATCTAATGAGCTTTCATTGCTCATTGTTTTCAATAAATGTAAGAAAAAATGAAAATAAATGCTTTTTTTATGTGACAGGTGGTAGGATTAGGCCTCCAGTAAGCTCACGCAGCGAAACACAGCACAGTGCCGCTTCACGCCGGTTTTCTGTTAGGCCGTGGTATCACTCTAGTCGAGCCGGCCCATTCATGTCAAAACGTGGCTCTCCCTAGGTACGTACAAGGTTATTTGATACTTCTTGTATAAAAAAATATGAACCCATATCGGAAAAATAATACGATATGAGTTCATTTTTTCGATATAGGTTCACATTTTTTTAACACTTCACTCTTTAACAATTGTGTCATTTTAACACATGTGTTAAAGAGTGGCAAATGGACCCACAACCTTGGAGAACCAAATGCGTGATTGGAACATATCGTACTAGACATTTTTTTAACTTTATATTCATCAAATACAGTCCCGAAAAAACCTTGTCGGTTTGTCTCACTTTCTCGTACTTATTTATTGTACCCGTTATTTATAACATCCCTTGTCAAAGTTAGTTTCAATTTCCTATGCGACAAAAAGACAGGCTTCAAAAGCTTTTAAAACTTTTGGTTAATCATAAATAGGTTCCGTTACTAAAAAAACCGATATATTTTCAAGCATAATTTTCATAAGGCTGTTTCGCTCCGAGAAATGAAGACTATCCACTCTATTGTAGACGAATGAATTGTAACTTATGGTGAGAAAAATACCGCTGTCTCCTTGCGGTAGGATTATTAATCAAAACCATTTGATACAAGAAAAATATGCTTTTTCCTCTTTACTGGAAGTCCGCCATCTTGTTTAAGTGTTTTTTGCGACACGAAATGAATGGTGTTGCCAATGAGAGTAAATAAAAACGCGCGAATATAAATTGTTTGAATTTGAATTAACATTATTTCACAAAGGAGAGCAAGTTATTAAGAGATCTGCGAATGACAAGCAAAAAAGTGCGTTTATTTTCTTGAGTTGTAAAGATTTGAAGTACACTACAATTTTAATTTAAATTTCTTTAGGGATACTCTTTTGTAAAGGGTGGTGAAAAAGAATTTAATGTGGTTTATGCGACTTGTTTATTCGTGCAAATTCGGAAAAAAACTGGTCGAAAAATCTAATTATTCGCCCTATATATATACTTTCAGAAGCCAACGTCATCTATACAAAAGTCTATGAACTTCTAGTTGAATTGTCGATAGAATGCAAGCCATCTGCTTGAACCTTATATTTTGATGAGAAGAGCTTTTTTTTAACAAATATAAGACTGACCGGATGGCGCAATTGGTAGTGACCCTGCCTCTTACGCCAAAGGTCGTGGGTTCTATCCCCACCCTGGACAAACATTCGTGCGATGAACACTTGTGTTTGTTCAGTGTCTGGGTGTAATATATGTATTTAAGTATATATTTGTGTTCCTCTGTTGTCTGATATCTGTAACATCAAGTGCTTAAGCTACTAAGTACGGAATCAGGTCAACCTATGAGATGTTGTGAGAATTATTATTATTATTATAAGAGGGCATTTTGTGAAAAGATATTACGGCAAATATCGGAATTTGAAAATTTAATATCTCAAAAGTGAAAAGAAACTAGGCACCGCTATTTTTTTTTATCGTTCACATCTCAAAAACCACATAATAGGATTCCAACAACCACATAATAGGATACTAACATAATAAAGAATAAAATAAGCGAAAATAAATCATCTGTTCCATACGAAATTGAATTTTCATCCGGCGATTATGTATGAAATAGTAGAATTTTTTTCGCTTAGTTTATTGATCTAACATGCTAAATCGACATTCACGATACCTATTATGAGGTTTTCGGGATGTAAACGATAAAAAATAACGGTGTATATGTTACCGGCCAAATCCGATTTCAGGACAAACTAGTTTGGCCTAGGCTCAAGCAGTTCTATACGCGATAGGATTAACCAGTATAGCCTAGTCTAAAGCCCGATAAGATAGACCAATTTAGACTAGGCCAAACTAGTTGATATAGATTAGCTATATAGATACGCTGACTCTAGGATAAACTGGTATGGCCTAGTCTAAACATTAAAGTATTGGTATACTCTCTATCCTATGAATGTGGCAGATTTCTTGGTAGAAAGTCAAAATAAATAGATAAACTTAATAAAATACTTCGTATATTTGGTAAAATGATCATTTTTATTAAACTATAAAGATTCGTCGTTAAGTGATAATACGAGCAATCAAATATTGTTTGTTAAATATAGTTATTTAACAAACTTATTTTTTTTAATAGAAGCAATAACGTCTCAATTATTACAATTATTATGTCGTTAAAAATTATAGATAACAAACGGTAAAATAAACAATCTGTTGTAATGTAGCCTCTATGTTAAATAGGTACTGGCTATATTTCTATTAGTTTAATTGATATTCCATTTACTATTTTGTATCTAGACTTTTACTTTTCTATTGTCACTTCTTCCTTCCTTTCATCTTGTTGACAAGTAAACATTTCAATCTTCAACAGTGTTTTTCTCTAATTTTATCACGTTATCAGCACGAAGCTTTACAAGCGAGCTAGCTGATAAATATAATATTAGTTGTGTTGTTGTACTATGATTTTCACGAAAATATAGTTCGTCGAATCTCGAAAAAAAAAAAATTGTGCTACGTCATTGTGCAAAATGCAAGGTAGCGGGGATAGAGTGTCCCCAGGCACAAGCAGCAATGCAATGGGAATGGGAGCGATCCGTATGCTTTCCGGACGGGAAGGCTACAGTGCATGGAAGTTTAAGATGCGATTTTACTTACTGCATGAGCAGCTGTGGGAAGCTGTTGTGGGTTATCCTGATGGAGATGAAACCCCAGAGTCAACGAGAAAGCGTAAGGATGAATTAGCACTAGCCAAAATCTGCATGACTTTAGATGGAGGAGCCATCACTCATGTGAGGAGTGCGGAGAGTGCTAAGGCCGCTTGGACGTCGTTGCAAAACGCCTATGAAGATAAGGGCATGGGCAGAAGGTTAGCTTTAGAACGTAAGCTTTACCGATATTGTCTTGAAGAGTTTAATACTATCGAAGAGTATATAAATGCCGTTATAAGTACCGCTCAAGATCTCGCTGATATTGGTAAGAAAATCGAGGATTCTTCTTTGGCTGCGATACTATTGGGAGGTCTAACGCATAACTTCGATCCCTTGGTCATGGCTTTAGAAAATTGTAATGTTGAGGTTACCACGGTCATGGTAAAGGCAAAACTGTTGAATGAGATGTCGAAAACCAAGCCTTATGATTGTGAGTCTGCGTTGCGTTCGAAGAAAGGTCAAATTATTCAACATAGTACCAAGACGAAGAAGAAGAAGGAGGTTGTATGTTTTGATTGTCACGTACGAGGTCATACTAAATACAATTGCCCCAATAAGTTGAAGAATAAGCATGATTCAACATCAATAACTGCCTTGGGAGTAAATGGTAATAAAGATACGTGGTACATCGACTCTGGAGCTACTTCTCATATGACTTCAAGGTCTGATTGGCTGACAGAACTCAAACCGCTGCATTCTGGCAAGGTGACCGTCGCTAGCGGAGAAGCGATAGATTCCGTGGGAATCGGAACAGTTTCAATCAGTACTAATAGTAGTATCGACAAGATTAGTGAAGTTGTACTTGTACCTAAATTGAACACTAATTTAATTTCGGTTAAGAAAGCAGTCGATAAAGGTTTATGTGTACTTTTTGATAATACTGGCTGTAATTTTTTTGATAGAGATTATTTCTCTTATAAAGGTAATCCTGTTTTACACGGTTCAGTACATGGCGGGCTTTATACATTAGATGTTAATATTAACAAAAATGTAGCTCTTGATGTGAATTCTGACTGTCATTCTGCAGATTCTCAAGTTCAGGCTGTTGATGTACGCACTAACCGTCCGTCTCAATTTCAGCTGTGGCACAAGCGGTTAGGTCATCTTTGCAGGTTTGACATGAATCTCCTAAGGAATGGACGTGCAGTTGGAATGGATTACTCAGCAGTGGATAAGGAGCCATGTATACCATGTGTTGAAGGGAAACAAGCAAGAAAACCCTTCACGGTAAGTGTGGATAAGCCTAAGAGTACAAATTCGTTATTGGAATTGATCCACAGCGATATTTGTGGACCTATGTCGGAAAATTCATTTCAAGGTAAGAAATATGCGTTATTCTTCATTGATGACTTTTCTCGACTTACTTTTGTTTATTTCTTGGCTTCTAAGACGGAAGTAAAAGCAAAATTTATCGCTTTTCAGTCTTTAGTCGAGCGCCAAACAGGAGCTAAAATTAAGGCATTAAGAACAGACTGCGGAACAGAGTATGTTAATGAACAGTTCTCTAGTTATTTACGTTCTAATGGTATTGTGCATCAAACCACAGTTCCACACAGTCCGCAACAAAATGGAGTATCGGAGCGTTCAAATAGAACGATTGTGGAAAAAGCGCGGTGTATGTTAGCTGGTGGTTTTCTTAGCAAAGCCTATTGGCAGGATGCTATAGAAGTGGCAACGTACCTGAAGAATCGATCCCCGCATAGAGCTCTAGATCGCCTTACTCCTTATGAGATATGGTTCGGCTCAAAACCCGATTTGAGTCACTTACGAGTGTTTGGCTGTAGAGCACTAGTACACATTCCAGATTGTCAAAGGAAAAAGTTGGATGTGAAGGCTAAACAGTACACTTTTGTTGGATATTCGGAAGATCCAGGTAATTATTACTTCCGAGATGCGAGCTATCCGAGAAGACTCTTAAAAGCTAGGGATGTTGTGTTCTTCGAAGATGCTTTCTCTGATTTGAAAGGTGATAATCCTGCAGGCCAGTTTCCTGTTGATCCCCCTGCAGTGATGGTATTCTCAAACAGGAATGAAGCGGAAGTTCAAAATCCCATTGCTGGTAGCTCTGTCACTTCTACTAAGGTGAACGTAGAAGTTGCACAAATCGATCCTGATCCAGAAGACCCTATTTCTGATGAAGAAATTCCCCACGATGAGGAGGATATTCTCGAAGAACAGGTTTCTACTGATGAACCTACTTTCCAAGGAAGGTATCCCTTAAGGAATCGATTAGCGAAAGATAAAGGTTTTGTGTCAGCAAGCTATAGTTTTGATGAGCCTGAAACCTTCAATCAAGCTATTCAATCAGAAGATAGAGACAAATGGATGGGTGCTATGAGAGATGAATATAGATCCCTCATTAATAATAAAACATGGATTTTGGTTGATAAACCTGATGGTCAAAAGATAATACCATGCAAGTGGGTATATAAGGTAAAGAAGGATGCAGAAGGTGCAGTTGCGAAATATAAAGCCCGGCTAGTAGCCAAAGGCTATAGCCAAACCGCTGGTGTGGATTATACAGAAACCTTTGCGCCAGTAATTCGCAATTCTTCGTTACGTATGATGTTTGCACTTGCAGCAAAATTAGGCCTCAAGATGCGACATTTAGACGTGGACACAGCGTTCCTAAACGGAGAATTGGAGGAGGATGTATATATGGTACAACCGCAAGGTTTTGAGAAACCAAGCCAACAGAATAAAGTTTGCCTACTCAAGAAAGCTTTGTACGGGCTGAAACAAGCGCCTCGTGCTTGGAACACAAAGCTAAATGAAACTCTTTCTGCGTTAGGTTTTAAACGGGCTCCTTCAGAACCATGTATTTATACCAAACTATTTGGAAAGGAACTAGTCATACTGGCAGTTTATGTTGACGACATAATTGTTTGTCATAAAGATGACAAATTGGCAGACGCTGTCAAATGTGATTTGCAAAAATATTTTGGTATTAAGGATTTGGGACTTTTAAACTATTATCTTGGTTTAAATGTTTCCCAAACAAAGAACTGTGTAAAAATTAATCAAAAAACGTTCATTTTAAATGTTCTTAAGAAGTTTAATATGGCAGACTGTAAATCTGCCCCTACTCCCTTACAAAAGGTGAAGTTGGAACCAAATAAGAGCGCTTATCCGGTGGAGCAATTAGCTGGGAATCGAAAAAACAGCCCACCGTTGCATTGTCATCAACGGAAGCAGAGTATATGGCCCTAACTTCAGCGGCTAAGGAAGCCACCTTCTTACAGAGGTTGATTCAGGAGGTAAGTGGCACCTCTCTGACTCCGGTTACCGTGCACAATGACAGTCAGAGTGCACATAAGATTGTACTTAATCCTATTCATCACAACAGGACTAAGCATATCGATACCCGTTTTCACTTCATAAGGGAAAAAGTCGCTGAAGGCACTATTTTAATTGAATATGTACCAACTAGTGACATGTGTGCCGATATGCTGACAAAGCCGTTAGGTAGGGTTGCGCATTCCAAATGTACTGTCGGTTTAGGGTTGTGCACTTGACATAGTTAGGTTATTTAGTCAACTATGGAATCTCAATTAAGGGCTGGTGTTGTAATGTAGCCTCTATGTTAAATAGGTACTGGCTATATTTCTATTAGTTTAATTGATATTCCATTTACTATTTTGTATCTAGACTTTTACTTTTCTATTGTCACTTCTTCCTTCCTTTCATCTTGTTGACAAGTAAACATTTCAATCTTCAACAGTGTTTTTCTCTAATTTTATCACAATCATACCAATAATACTGACTTAACCAAAAGCTATAATCATAGGAGTATAATGGCAATTATTAAAATTGTTATTTATTTTTGTATGGTTTGCTTTGGTGGCATTTAGAATTGCATAGTAACGTTGCCTTCTTGCGCTGGCTTCTGTTTGTGGAACAGTTTTTGTTGCAGCTGCATTATTTTATCATATAGGTGGCAGACGAGCCGACGGATCACCTGATGGTAAGCGATGAATCTCACAAAACCTTGGCCTGATCCAACAGAGTGTGCGCATGGATATTAGGATCAACTAGTTTGGCCTAGGCTAAACTGGTCAATCCTATGGTACTTAGGACGAATTAGTTTGGACTAGACTATAGGTCATTTTTCCTTTTTTTTAATAAATAAATATTTCACAACGTCACATACATTGATCTGACTCCGAGATAGGTAGCTCAAGCACCTGGTCAAGTACTGGTTAATCCTATCGCGTAAAGGAAGAACTAGTTGAGTTTAGGCCAAACTAGTTTGTCCTGAAATCGGGTATGGCCGGTAACATATACAATATGTCAGCTTGATATAACCTCATACATTTTTTGCTATCGTGCTAACCAGGATATTTCTCCACAAATAATGAAATTATTTTGTAAAATAACACAAAAAAATCATCATTATTTTCGTTTACAAATTCATAAAACATTTCATACATTGACCTGATCCCGTACTAAGTATACAGCTCAAGCTCTTGAGTTATTATATTTATATTTGTACCAAAAATGTTATATATTTGATATAATAATAATGTACTGTAAAAGCCTAATCATAATCATAAAATCTTTATTGTGAATCACAGGTTTCACTGTGCTCCGCCTAATTGGTATACTGGTGAAGTTGGGGACTACGGTGCGGCGGCCTCCTCGTGTGGCCCTTTCAGTAGTATTTTTGCTCTATTTGGAGCTGCTGCCGAAAGGGTCCTAGCGTCCCTGGGCAACGGCGGGTAGAAATCGGCATCGCCCATTGCTACTCGACGGCTAACAGCTGCACACACACGGGAGGGCTCCTGGAGTCGTTCTGTCGACCCCCAGTTGAGCCCCCCCGGGGCCTAGGACCAGCCTCACGGTTTGGGGCATAAAATCCCCTCTCCTGTGGCCTTCTTTGTTCTGGGCCCGGGGCCCTGTCTGGCGTCACGCTACGCGTGATAGCGTTTTCGACGTGGGCCCCACTGGGTGGAGAGCCTTCGGGCTCAGCGGCCGTAAGGCCATGTGCTGGAGGTCCGGCGTTGGGTTGTCTAGCCAGGATGGCTCAATGTCGACCGGTGGTGCCAATTCTCTCGGCTCCGCATCCAGCGGAGTTGGGTTTTGCGGCGTTTTTCGTTTTGAAGCCTGTGGGTTTTATTTCCCCAACCCACTCTGCACTGCAGCCAGCAGTGTATGGGTGGGGAAGGGTACTCGCAGTCCTCCTCCCGGTGGTGTTTGCACTGCAGCCAGCAGTGTGGGGGCCATTCGGGGGGCGGTGTTTGGTGGGCCGTGGGAGAGGCCCTAGGTCCGTTGGACCGGAGTGTGGTAAGAGGCCGTACTGGCGAGCCTCTTTCGCCCTGAGCGGGTTCGCGGTGACAAGGTTCGTCCTATAGCCCGCGTTCCCGCTCTGAGAGTTTCTCCCGGGCGAGGGATGGAAACTGTCGCAGAGAGTTTAGTGGGTATGCCCCTAGGAGCACCCCAGGGGAGAGCCCCACACTACCCGGCCGACTCCCAGCGGCCGGGTGTGCATAAGGCGGCGCCGACCAACGGTGCCGACGTCGGTTCCTACTGAGCCGGCGGCATTCTCTCTGCGTTACCAAAAAAAAAAAAAAGGCGTGGTGAAGTTAATATAGTCTACACTGGTCTACCAAAGCTTTTAATTTAAAGTGTGATCAGATAATAAGTCGCTGACAGCTTAATATCATTTCCAAACCAGGAGTTCATGCAGTTTAAATGGCAGTAATTTGGAAATGTGGCGGATATAACCAGGGAGTTTGTAGTATATCCGAGGCGCGCTGCAGATGATGCTCTTGTTCATCAACGCTGACCTAATAGGTATTAACATAGTTTATGTTTGTACTGTTCACGTGTTTTGTAATAAAATTAGTGCCTTTGAGAAAAACTGCAACGTCAAATATATAAACATGGAAGGGTCAATAATTTTAAAGAAGTCTTTACACAAGTCCGTTTGCGTTAAGTTACACATAGCTCTTATACAGCGTTTTCGAGCTCTGAAAGCAAGGTCTTTGTCAGTAGAGTTACCCCAGAATATTATCCCATATCTCAATGTAGATACAACGTAACTATGGGAGGCAGTTAACATAATAGATTCATTCGATATTTTCCTTGAATTGTAAAGTTTGTAAGAGAATTGATTAAATTTTTCGTTATATGTTCAATATGATTTTTCCATTTTTAACCTAAAATTTTGTTGAATTAATTTCGTCTAATCATTTGCTGGAGAAAGTAACATTGAGATCATTTGTGTTGGTATTTCTGTGACTGAAATTCATTAAAACAGTTTTATGCAAATTGAGTTTAGTT
>CM032475.1:16219992-16240758 GCA_019059595.1 Marasmia exigua | reverse complement strand
AATTGTTTTTTTTAACCCCCTTATTTTCTTTAAACCGGGAAATAGAGAGGTGCAACTGTGTTGCGCACACACTCCACTATATATATCCTGCGTACTTGGCTGATCATTGAGGTTGACCGCTGTAGCCGTAATCGGACGATATTATATTATAAAGCAGACTTGATTATTTTTCGAAAATGTTCATTATCTTAGGACTAAAAGTGCAAACAATTCCCAAAGTAAATGGTTTACACAAAACTAACAATTTGAGAAGAATATGCCTGAATAGAGAGAATTTCCTGAAAACAAATGAAATCTAATTAACGGAGCGTAATTAATATTTAAAGCGTCATTCACCAGCGATCCACTTGAGTCGGTACAAAGTGGAGCCAGTGTAGGGTTGCCAGTTGATAATTTGACAAAGGAGGACAGATAGACTTCTGATACATTGGGGGATCTGTTTTAATTTTATAATATTTTCTATTCCGCTCGGATCCCCTTTTCTTACTTTTTTTTGACACTGGTAATGCCTCCTTATGCACACCCTCCTATCAAGCGGGGTATGTCGGGCTCTTCTCTAGCGGGGGTTTCTCCTAACGAGAAGCTGACCAGAGGCATAATAACCAAACCCCAGCGACGCTCCCTTATCGCAGCAGTGGATCAGAAATAAATAAAAATATTCTTTTCTGTTCATGGTGATTTTTTTTTACTATAGATATTCGTTTGTGATCATTGTATATTATCGACTATTTGTGACTCGATTTGCGTAAATAAAAAGACCAAATGTGTTATTGTCTGTAATGATTTTATACAGGGTGGTCTATTTTCAGTGGTAATAAGAAACATTTTAGATGTCTCACAACGAGGCTCAACTGAAAAATCTTCATGGAAGCTCTGCGATTTAGGATAGTTTTAAAAAAAAATATGTTGTATGAAAATTTACGGCCAGATGAGGATAAAATTGTTTTTGTAATTTTTTTAATGCTTTTTTACAGTTTATTTTAAGGGGATTAGACCGGAATGACCGGAACTAAATAATAATAACAACAACAATAGATAACTTTGGCGGGCGGTAACTCTATTTTTTAAAATGAAGGCTTTCAGGAAGTAAAAGAGGACAAAACATGGAAAAGGAGGACAAGTCCTCTTTTTGGATACTATCTGGCAACCCTAAGCCGGAGTATGGCGTGCTATTTGAAATGCGAATGCAATAAGTACCTTTATTTACAAAGATACGTATTTATACTATGTGACGGTTGTATACAGTGTTATTGTTAAAACATCGACAACCTCTGACGACAACGATACTGATATCAACTACCCAGAAGCGTAAGCATGAACTTTGAGGTTCGGAGAGTTTCCGTATCGTGTCCACGCTACGATTACGGAGCAATTCAGTACTAATCAACATCTTCGACGATGCTGACCGACCAAGATCAGAAGACACTTCAGTGACATTGACATGGGGGCGCTGTACAATATTATTTCTATGGAAAAATATCAAAAGCACTGACACTTGTGAAGGAAACAGCGTTAGCCAAATATACGCGATCGGACTGTAATTCACGAAACAAACGTCAAATGTAATTGGATACGTCAGCGTTGACGCCGTTGACAGGCGCTAGTACCATACTCACGTTACGATACAGTGCAACCACGATCAGAAGGCACTTCAGTGACATTGACAGGGAGGCGTTGTAAAACGTTTTTCCTATGCGAAAATGTCAAAACAGCATCAGTTCCGACTTTTGCCACTTGCCAAATAACCGTGATCGGACTGTATTATCTCCTGCCCAATCCTGCCAGATTTTCGTGTCTGTCAATTTAAGTTACGTTTATTTAAGACAGAGGCTCATCGACGTATAGTGGCATGTCTATCGGTTTTTTATAGGATGCATTTTGGGGAGTGTTCGAATGAGCTTCACGACCTGATACCACCTTCTTCTTTCTACCACCGGACATTGCGAAAGCGACAGGAATCCACCCTTACACTGTGGAAGTTCCACTAGCTCGTACTAAGCGTTCTCTTTCTTGGTACGAACTGCTAAGGAATGGAACAACTTCCCGGCTTCTGTATTCCCAGAGAGCTACAATTTGGGTGTCTTTTAGTCGTGAGTGAATAGGCTTCTTCTGGGTAAGCACGCTACATCTTAGACCTTATTGTCACTTAAATAGATTTTTAGATTTTCGCGTTGCATTATGGGACATAGCGGACTGGACTGTCCGCTCGTGAACACGGCTGCTGTAACGTAGCCGAAACGTCGAGCCAAATATGTGAATACACGACGTTGTTTCACATAATAAATATCGTGTTATTCCCCGTATTGATATATTATACTTATTGTTTCTTTCCATCAGGTAAAATGAGGTCAAGTGCAAACCCATTTAATATATAGAAAAAAGGGAGCTCTTTCAATGGTACCCAAGTATTTAAACCTTACTCTATGACAGTACCTTTAAAGTATTATGGAGGGTACATCATCGGTCTAGAGGGAAGACCGTCGTATAAATTTAAAATGTAAGTAAATAATATGTAAAAGAAACCACAAAAATCACAATGGCACTCAGTTTCACGGCAGAGGGACGCGATGACAAATGGCCCCACGGGCCTCAACTTCAACTCGGAAACTTAGACCGGGTACGTTCAACGCACCAACTTGCCCTCATCCGTTATGTTTCATTTAAGCAAATAATGAAAATTGTAAAGATATTCGACCGAAATGCGCCGAGAAACATTTTATTACTTTCCCACTGGGAGATTTTGGGAGAAGTTGTTCAGAGAATGCGAGTGGAGTTGGTACTGAGTTTAGTAATCAAAATATTTATGACAGGCTTGGCGAAATTAATCGTGTTTAGGAACATCAGCCGGAAGTATGCTGTGCTGTCTGTGTGGATTTGAGAGAGACATGTCAACGAATAAAGAGGCCCAGTAAAAACAGACAACGATGGCTGGAGGATCCGCACAAATGCCGAGATGGAAGAGATTATGAACACACACAGCATCATAGGCGAGACCAAAAAGTGTGCTGTGCTGTCTGTGTGGATTTGAGAGAGACATGTCAATGAATAAAGAGGCCCAGTAAAAGCAGACAACGATGCCTGGAGGATCCTCACAAATGCCGAGATGGAAGAGATTATGAACACAAACAACGTCATAGGCGAGACCAAGGCGCACCGTCTTCGCTGGCTTGGCCTTCTCGAGAGGTTCAACGAAGATCGTCTCGTGACCGACCTAAGTATCGCTGAAAGTACGTCGTCGAAACTGATCTGCTCGAGCTCCTGGTTAATAACTGGCAAGAAGTAGCGCAGGATCAACCGAAGTGGCGATCTCTTGTTTTGGAGGCCAAGACTCTATTTGGGTCGCTGAGCTAGCGGAATAAATAGTAAGTAAGTATGTCAATGAGTAGCAAAACGGAGTGATACTCGTATCTATCTAAGTACTGGCAGTACGAATGTGTATAAATATTGTGAGAATGTGCCAAGTATGATTTGATTTTAAATCTGTGGTAAAAGTTTAAAATTGATTTCAATTTTTCTTGTCATGGCCGTTACTGTGTTGCCTTCTCCCAATACATGCATAACTCTGCCAATGTCGAACATTTATAAAAATCAATTCTTGTAGTAGGTAACATATAGAATATAGTTTCAGAAAAATCTTGAAGAGAGAAAGAGTTGCCTTTCGACTTCATCCATCTTTCCACTCCCCCGCCTCCCTCCCCGGCGTGGTAAGTCGAGAATCTATTCGGGATTGGGTATAATCAGTCAACGCAAGGTGTAATATTAATTTTTTGGGTGTCAGGGGAAATCATCATAGCCGTAACCTTGTCATGTGTGAGAAATAAAGCGGTATGTGGTACTCAAATCCTAGCTAAAACCCCTAGGGTCCACCTCAGAGCAATCGCAGTCGGAGGCCTATAGCCGAAACTAGACCCTCCTCATCTTAGCGTGTAAATTTCCAGTTGCGTTCAAAGCCGTCGTTACGGAGCCCTGGGCACGCTTGGACCACGATCCAGGATTCGGAAAGTGTGGTCATTACAATGAAGCGGCTGCTGCCTAACCTTCACAACCTTCGACTGGGGAACTAGCCAGTATATACAATGTACTCTGTAGGAACCTGATCAACTGGAACACGTTCAGAATAATTATCTCAAACATTGTTGGTTTCCACAATTTTAAGAAACTCTACAAGACGTTAGTTTTTCACACAATGTTTCATTTCCCCTTTTCCCTCATCGCCGAGCTAATGGTAGAAATATGCACATAGATTTTAAAAAACCAGAGGTGCATGTACAGATTCGAACTAAGACCCCCGTATCGAAGGCGCGTTCTTATCTGAGCTACGAGTACCATCGCTCCGTCCTAGTCAGAACAAGACCTACCCCTTAGTCGTGCACCACTTCACTCACACCTGACAATACTTTTACGCACCATATTGGTGCGCCCTTCGTTCCCAGGTGTCGTGATGCAGCATAAATCTAAAAGGACTATTATGCTCGCCTTACCTTAACCATTTTACTACGGATTCTCGGATGGTTGGTTAAGTGGTCTTTGAGATTTTCCTTTGTGATCTCGTAAATTATATTTTAACGGTATAAATGCATTGTTTAAATTTACCATGTATTTTGACAATATTATTATTATTAAGCTTTTATTTCAGATAAATAAATCCATACAAATTCGTTAGTAACATTTTGGTGCTTAAAAACTATGTTAGTATATCCAATTATTATTATTGGGGACAGGAGTGTGTAAGGACCTCCAGTGTCCCAAAAATGGACCATCTATCTGGTCCGCTATAACAACGAGGAGGCTGTTGCCGCTGGCCCGTGTCCGCCGCGCCATCGAGGCAGCCCTTTTGCGCATAATCGTACGGAAGCAGTCCGTATGCGCCACAATAGCCAATATGTTTCTAAGGTAACGCTTATTTTGGCCGCCACAGGACAGGCTCTGCCTAATGTGGGAGTTACAGAAAATGTATCTACAATGGCTAACTATTTCTTTTGGCAAATAAACGTATTTTATTTTTTATTTTAATTTTAAGCTTACTCAGTAATCATGTGCAGTTGCATCAGTCATTTGTATATATTATTTTGTGTAATCATGTAAAGGAGCATTAAATTTATTGAAAATGGACTTATAACCCTTAGTTTTTTCTTAGCAACTCCGGTTAATGTTTGCGGTAGCATAAAATAATACTACGCTTGATAATCAAAATCGAAAACAGTCAGAATAAAAAAAAACTTTATTTGCATAAGCTTGTACGCATCAGTTACAAAAGGTCATACCTACATTGAATACCTACTTTTGTATAATTTACATAATGTATGTACTATATACGTCGATGCATAAATACTAAAAAAAAAACGTAATGCGATTCTACCATCGGCTCGGAATGTTGATCCGGCAAGACCCTCGCCAGTTACCCTTTTAAATCGCCAAATTTCTCATACGATGTATCACTCGCATACCAAGTCATGTAGTTTAATTGCAACACAAAATAAAATGAAGGAAATAATAAAATAAATAAATAATAATAGCGGTTTAGACATTCATCAGCACCTTAGTATGTCATTCCCGGTAGCATGCAATGAGCTCGGTATAGACTCGGAGTATTGTACAGGATTGGGAGAGGTTAGAGATATATTTACATGGGGTGTGTACTTAACTCTTTGAGAAAAAAGTTCGGTAAACGTTCAACAAATGTGCAGGCATGGAGGTCATTATGTCCATGAATCCTTATCATTTAAGTAGTCTACAATTTTATAGTATCCTTTACCTACTCATTAAACAGGCTTTCACGTGAGATTTTAATTTATGCGTTGGTAACTCAATAACATTTTGTGGCAACTTATTGTACATTTTAATACTTAGACCAACAAATGAATTATTAATTTTTTGAAGTTTCAGATTTGGAATCGCGAGCTTGTGTTTATTTCTAGTGTTAAAACCATGACAATCAGATTTTTTCGAAAAAATATCCATGTTCTTTCGCACGTACAAAATACAGTCTAAAATGTATTGAGAAGCTATGGTTAAGATGTTAATGCTCTTAAATAATTCTTTTAGCGAATCGCGAGGTCTAAGGTTGTATATGGAGCGGATGGCCCTCTTCTGCAATACAAATATAGTCTGTATATCAGCAGCAGACCCCAAGACGGCAGCAGACAACAAGAGACCATAAGACATTACACTATGAAAATAACTAAAATAAACCAATCTCGCGGTTTCAATATCGGTCAGATGTCTAATCTTCTTAACCGCATACGCGGCGGAACTAAGTCTTCCCGCCAAGGCTGCGACGTGGGGTCCCCATTGTAATTTAGCATCCATGGTAATGCCAAGGAAAACTGTTGAATCAATGACTTCAATACGTTCATTATTCATAGTGATGTTAGTATTGACCTGTCTTACATTGGGCATTGTGAATTTTACACATTTAGTTTTCTTAGCATTAAGAAGTAAGTTGTTAGTGGTAAACCAATGGAGAACTTGTGACAGAGTGTCATTTACATCGTCAAACGTACTTTTTCTTCGGTCAACATTAAAGATCAACGAAGTGTCATCAGCAAATAGCACTACCTCACAAAGGTCTTGTGTAAAGTAAGGAAGGTCATTTATATATATCAGGAAAAGCAGAGGCCCCAATATCGATCCTTGGGGCACTCCCATCAATAGAGGAGTGCCTGAAGAATATGTCCCATTAATGTTTACTTTCTGAATTCTATTAGACAAGTAAGAATTTATCAAACTTAGTGAAATCTTGGACACACCATAATGAGCTAATTTTAACAACAATGTTTGGTGCGTAACGCAATCACAACCAGGTACAGACCACGGAGCAAACTGATCTCGAGGAGTTGTCTAACGTAACGATAAGGAAAAAGTCATCCATCCCATACAACCAATCGATAAGTTCAAGCGACCTTAGTATACTGGGAGAGACAATGGATAATTGTTGCAGCAGGAGCCCAAATAAAGAAATAAATACTATGCTAGACGCAGGTAGAAACGAACCCTTAACAGTGGACTGTATGAACAAACTTTTAGAGTTGCACTTTCAACGTAACAAGCAATCACTAATCGCTGAAATGAAAATTATAATGAAGAAAGAAATAGATGAAATATCAACAGACCTAAGAAAAGAAATACAACAAACTGCAGGAAAAATTAACACTAGACAACAAGAATTAGAAAAGGAATTAGATGCATTAAATAATAAAATTGAATATTTATATAGCGAAAAGGGAAGACTACAATTAGAAACTGAGAAATTAAGAAGAGAAATGGAGAATTACAAAATACCTTCGAATGAGGAGAAAATCGTTAAGGAAAATAAAAACTCCTTGGTGCTGTATGGACTGGTAGAAAACTACTGGGAGTATATCTGAAACATGGCTGACAACTGAGAAGTTGGAGCAGTTTAATATAAATGGATTCTACGTAGCCACATCTTACTGTCGAACCACTCGATGTGGAGGTGGCGTATGCATAATGATGAGGAACTATATAGAGAGTAGTGAACGTGATGACATTAATAAATTATCTATTGAGTCAATCTTTGAAATCTGTGCAATAGAGATACAAAAAATTAACGTAGTTTTGATAACATTATATTGGCCAAATAGCAATAAAGACAGGGATACTTTTTATACTCAACTTGAAAAGCTACTTATATTACTAAATAGAAGAGATAAAACTAAAACTGTTATAATTGGGGGAGATTTTAATGTAAATTACTTAGTTAATAATAAATATAAAAGAGAGCTGTCTAACCTAATGTCTATGTATAATTTTAAACAACTTGTTAAGGAACCAACCAGAGTAACGGAAAATACCTCAAACTGTTTAGACTTAATATTTACTAACAAAACAAACATCCCTTCAAAAACAAGTGTACACGAGTATGGATTCTCGGATCATAGGGAAATTTTATTTTCACAACAAGTAAAAATGCATACACCACAAAAAATAACACTTATGAAAAGAATATTTAATCAACAAAATATATGTATATTCAAAACAGAATTACAGTCAGTAAATTGGCAAGAAATCATACTACCCCATCAAAACATTAATGAAAACTATAATGCTTTTTCTAAAATTCTAAAAGCCATCCTCGATAAAACTATACCCATAAAAAAGATTACTATAAAATCTAAAAAAAGAATAAATTGGTTTTCGAAAGGTATAAAAATATCTTGTAAAAATAAAAGGCTATTAAAAAATCTATTGTCACAAACTAATAATGAAATAATACATACATACTACAAAAAATATGAAAAAAATAGTATACAAAGTTAAAAAAATTAAGAACATAAATAAATACCACACATCTATTAATAAATCCAAAACAATGTGGCAGATAATAAAAACTGAAACCAATAAAAATAAACAAAATATTGAGTTAAAAATAGATGAATTATTACATTCGGATCCTAAAGTAGTCGCAAACAAATTCAATCACTTTTTTACACTGGTATCCTCTTCAATTGAATCCTCAACTGATAATAATCAACGCTTTCACACTACATGCTCTTCGGCCACTCAGATTGAAAATTCCATGTTCCTTCATCCACTCCAGCCATGCGAAGTTTACACTATACTTAAAAATCTGAAAAACAAAACAAGTCATGGTCTTGATGAGATCCCTCCGATATTGATAAAACATTGTATAGATTGCCTTGTCTTGCCGTATACTGAACTTATCAACCAGTCTTTTTCGGAAGGTGTATTTCCTGACGCATTGAAAACATCCAAATTGAAACCTATTCATAAAAAAGGTAATCGGTCTGATCCTAACAACTATCGGCCAATAGCATTACTGCCCACTTCCTCCAAAATAATAGAGCAAGCAATGTCCAAACAACTATATAAATTCCTAGAAAAATATAAAATTCTCAATGACAACCAAAACGGTTTCAGACAAAATCGATCAACAACTCTCGCTGTATATAAATATGTACAAAATATATTAGATAATTTAGATCATAAAAAGTATGCTGTTGGACTTCTATTAGACTTAAGCAAAGCATATGATAGAGTTCGGTATGATATCTTGCTAAACAAATTGTACCGAGTAGGAATTCGAGGCACGGCACACCAGTGGTGCAAATCATATCTAACCGGTCGAGAGCAATTAGTGGAAATTGAACACACTAACTTCAGCGATGGAAAAATTCAGTACATCCGCTCAGAGAAAATAAATATACATAATTCAATACCGCAAGGCAGCGTCCTGGGATGCGTTCTATTTTTAATTTATGTTAATGACTTGCCACAGATAATAGATGAACACTGTACTCTTTTTGCAGACGACATCTCCATTACTATCCCCTGTACTAACTTAAGTGAATTGATATTAAAACTTAATCAGAACTTGGACAAAATTCATAAATGGCTCAACGAACATAACTTACTTCTAAATTTAAATAAAACCAAAATATTACAATTCAAACCTTATCAAAAAACACCATTAAATATTATATACCAATACAAAAAGTCCCAAATAAAAATAGAAACTTCCTCCACCCTGCTAGGCATTGAGATAGATTGTCATCTGAACTGGAAGCCCCATATACAGAAGCTTACCAAATAACTATCTTCTTTTATTTATGCCCTATACAATCTGAAGAAGGTCACGGACATAAATACTGCACTTGCTGCATACTACGCATATGCAAATTCCTGGCTCACTTATGGCATAGTTTTATGGGGTAACAGTACAGACATACAAGATATCTTTGTACTACAGAAAAGATGCATACGTATTGTATATAATCTGGAACCAATGACTTCATGTAAATCTTACTTTATCAACGCAAAAATTCTCACTATAACATGCTTATATATTTTAGAGATTTGTAAATTCATAAAAAAAACATATATATTTATATTCATCAAACACACTCATTAGACGCAACAATAGATATAAAAATCAGCTAAAATTCCTCTTAGGTAACCCACTTCAAATTGTAAGATCAGGCCCCCATTGGATGTCCATCAAAATATATAATAGTATCCCCAACCATATAACAGACATACAGCAACCTAAGCCCTTCATAAATCAGCTCAAAACACATTTGCAACAAAAAGCTTACTACAGCTTAAATGAGTTCTTTGAGGATAATAATAAAAAATAAAATACAAGTTAATTTATGTATCTCTGTTAATTCAATTTTAGTATGTTTGACATACTAAAATTGACATGTGAAATTAATTTGAATTTTTATGTAATGTAATGTAATGTAACAAATAAGTACTTACCTAATTATGTTTGCTGTGCCCCTACGGGGTGTCATGTGTACAAAGTGCTGGACTATAATTTAAGACCTAATAATGTACCATGTGACATGCAAAATAAATAAATAAATAAATCAAATGCTTTCGATAGGTCACAAAATACTCCAACAGCATCCTGCTTGTGCCAATCTCAACGATCAGCCTACGTACGCAGGATATTTTATAGTACTCAAGTGTGTGCGCAAACACACAGCACTCTCTATTCCCATACCCTCATATTCCGATGGGACACCAGCGTGACAAGACCGGAGCGGGATTGGGCGTAGGACTTGGCTTAACGTGCTTTCCGCCTAGTCCGTCAACTTCCATACTCCGGGCTAACATTAAGAATATTTTACCGAAAACTTAGGTACAAATTTTTGGCCTGACCCGGAAATCGACCCCGGGACTTCATACGCAGCCGTCGCTTTATAGTGTGAGCCATTAACCACTACGCCACCGAAACAGTCAACAAACCTATTAAGTAAAGCAAATTAAGTTTTGAATTCACAAAGCAAAGAAGTCTCAAACATGAACGTAAAAAGCATTTCCAATCCCATGAAAAGCAGGAGTCCACCTTTTTTTTGTTTCCCACAAATAGTCTGTAAATGATGCCGTTATTCTCATCAAGTTAATGTAAAAATACATCTGAGAAAACAAGATGGAAACTCTGTGGTTACCGCAGAAATCCATTCCAAAGTTAAAGAAATCTTTTTGCTCCGTTTTTTGCTCATTGAATCCGGAAGAAGTTTTTGTGTCACATTTTTAAGGATTATCACTGGGTTCATTTGGGAAGTTGGGACATTACAATTGCTGGCTAAAGGGCCAAGTTGGATTCGCCCCCGGCGGCAAGAGTTGAGCTACACCGCTGTTATTTTCAAAGGATATTACATCTTTTTTGGGATTCCGTGGTAAAAGAAAAAAATATTTTATTATGCTAGAGACGACAAACGAGCAAGCAAGTCACCTGATGGAAAGTAATCAACGCCGCCCATGAACATCCGCAAAATCAGAGTGATTGCATTTCTAAAGAAGAGTACGCTCTTCTCTTGAAGTCGTAGCCGTCGGGAAATGCTCCTACAGCCAAACCGTTCGACAGAACTGAGGTACGTGGTAGAAAGTTCTGCGAGAGATGCACAGTAGACCGACATTCACCGAGATAATTGGAATGGAATGACGATCGCTTACGTGAGGTTCGATGTAAGAATTCAGCTGCATGGACGTACGTCGATCAAAATTAGAGAAAGTATAAACAAAAAGATAGGATATTATGATTAATGTGTTTTTTTTATGAGAAAGGGAAGCAATCGAGTCAACTGATGGTAAGTGATCACCGCCGCCCATGGACATCAGCCATACCAGAGGGACTAGGGAGCGTTGCCGGCCTTTTAGAAAGGTATAGGCTCGTATCTTGAAGATCTCGATATCGTACCGGTTCGAAAATACCGCTGCGGGAAGTTGATTCCACAACGAGGAGGTGCGTGGCAAAAAATGACGCGTAAAGTGCACAGTGGTGGACCTCCACCCATCCAGATGGTGCTGGGTGGAATCCTAGTTTATGTGTGTGTGTCTGTTAGTTTTTTTATGGCCTTATGGTTTCTGTTGGCAACCTCCATCATCACTAATTTTGCCACTGATAGCGGTAAATAGTTATTTAGGTATGCTATATCAAGTTAACACTGAGATCATTTACATTTCATTGGACAACTTCAGTCTTGAATTGCTGTTGTCCTGTGATACAGCTTCTTTACATGATTAAACTGACTCGATGTTTACCTAAAAAATGTTATCTACTCGTAGCTCCATTGTCCGAATTTTCTCTGATGTACAAGTAACTTATTAAATGTATGCCTTAGCAATCTTCAGTTTTTTATATTGTTGTATGAAAAAAAAGACAACCCGTGATTCCTTATCAAAGCGTGTTCTCAAAAAACTACCTTGCGTGTATTCTGAAGGGCTAGCATGAACTTTACCTTAGCGTATGCGTATTGTAAGCAATTTGTATGAAAACTGAAAAATTTTCAGTCTATCGTTCGTCAGCATAACTATGTATATTTTCTCTCACTCTTCAATTGGAATTAAAATGTGCAGAAAATCGCGTGGGTACGCTACGAGTTCCTTGAATGTTCGTGCTAACCTCTCTGTTAAAGGGCGTACCTATGACTGCATAGGCTATCATTCCTATCATTCCCCTCATCATCGTCATCATCATTTCAGCCAAAAGACAATCACTGCTGGACATATGCCTCTCCCAATGTTCTCCACACAGATAATTCCCACGCAATACCAAAAATCTTTTTTTGTTGAATCAACTTCCCGATGCGGTATTTCAGAACTGGTACAACAGTGAGATCTTCAAGAAACGAGCCTATACCTAAAAGGCCAGCAACGCATCTCCACTCTTTCTGGTGTGGCTGAGTCCATGGGCGGCGGTGATCACTTACCATCGGGTGCTCATTTGCCTCCCTTTCTCTTGAAAAAACACTCGTCACATGAGTTCGACTCGCACTTTACTCAGATTTTTCTTACCACGAGAAAAGTTCTAGGGTAATAAAGTTGAAATACTTGTGATGATGGAGAGGTCCAAAATGACACTTCACGGTCTAAGTTTTTATGCTGCACTTTAAATAAAAGTAGTTTCCATGGGCGGCGGTAATTCACTTATCATCAGGTGAGCCGTCTGCTCGTTTGTCTGCCATAATGTAAAGAAAAAAAGTTTCAATCAGTTGATTTTGAACATAAATAATTCAGATGATGATAGTGATGATAATCTGGCAAGTATATCTTAACTATTAGTCAAATGCAATATGTGCTCAAACAAAGGTGCAATATTTTTTTCTCTCATCGTCAAATTCTTATGGGAGACTGGGGTGTCACGACCTGGGGGGCTATTCAAATTACATTCCAAGTAGGAATCATTAAAAGTAAGTACGTATTAGTATGTTGATATACGACGACCCGTTTGGATCAGTAGTAGTGTGAACGTTGCCTCTGGTGCAAGTGTTACGGGTTCGATCCCCGCGCAGTACAAACATGTATGTGTATGAACATGTTTTTTTGTATTGGTCTTGATGTTTTCTGTGTATTATAAGTACCTATTCAAATTCAAATTCAAACAATTGTCTATAGGCTTGTACACAGCACTTACAAATCGTCATACATTTAAATGATTTAAAACTTTACGTAGTAATGTATAATTTACATGTTAAAACATATATATTTGGATACATAAAATATACTAAAAAATAAATAAACATAATGCGATTCTACCGCCAGCTCAGAAAGTTGTTTCTGGTCGAGAAGATCCGACAAGAAACTCGCCAGTTACTCTTTTTAACAATGTTGTGTCATCATACCAAGCCATACAGTTTAATTGTAACACAAAATAAAATAAAGGAAATAATTATTATGAGGTAAACCTATGTATTTACAAAAGAAAAATATTATATGTATACATTTGTAATTCCGTTGTTGCTTCTAATATTCGTGACACAGGTGCTTGAGGTACCTATCTCGAAGTTATATCAATGTATGTGATGTTGTGAAATATTTATTTCATCATCATCATCATTTCAGCCAATAGACGTCCACTGCTGGACATAAGCCTCCCCCAATGTTCTCCATAGAGATTGGTCCTGTGCCGCCCGCATCCAATGGATTCCCGCAATCTTCACCAGATCGTCGGTCCACCTTGTGGGGGGCCTGCCACGGCTGCGACTTCCTGTACGTGGCCTCCACTCGAGGACCTTTCCGCCCCAACGCCCACATATTTATTTATTTATATACATTTTGATGGAAAACGTGGTTTGCAAATACAATTCGAACATAAACGATGAATCTATTGCCTAGAAATTCCAATTGGTAATCTTATTAGTAATAATAGTATCTAGGTATAAATTTAAGAAATAAATGCATTCGGCAGATGAATCAAAACCAACAAGATTTAATCGGCCATGCCACCACGAGCATGTCCACAGGGCAGCCGCTGCGGATTACTTTGTCCGCGAAATCCGCAAAGTCTGTAAAATCCGCGAGATCCGCAAATGCCCGCTTCTTGAGCGTGTCGCTGTGGACAGAAGAGTAGTGATGTGGAGATCACTTGAACAACGAATACTAATTGCCATAATCACACTTGAAAAAAATTTTCCCTTTGCTGGAATACAGGCTTTCCTTCACATATATTCTTATATTCCTGCTTATTCTCTATTGCCCTTTTCTCATGTCTGTACCTAATCTGTAGACAGCGGTGCTGATTGCACACTAAGTATTGTTATCTAGTATACATCACTTATAGTGTTACATGTTTGTAATTGTTTGTTGTCTTAAATAAATAAAAATAAAATAAAATAAAAATATAGGCGGCGCACTTGTGACTCTTTGTACGTTGCAGGTGTTCATCGGTGGCGGTAATCATTTCCCATCAGGTTCTGCTTAATCATTTCCCATCCCGGTAATCATTTCCCATCTGCTCGTCTGCCCCCTATTTCATAAAAATATAGAGTGAAAACGTTTGTCTTACCACACTGACTTTGCAGGTGGGAAAAATTGTTTTTTTTTTGAAATAACACAGAATCTAGAATTTCTTCACGATGCATGGTTTCCTCTTTATTGCGCGAAGTGCGCTTCGGCGCGGTCGCATGCCAGCGCCGGTCCGTCGGGTGTGCATCCTTCGGCTAACTGGTAGCAATCCACGAATGAATTATTACCCGTCATTGCCCAGGAAAAACCGTGCCCCGCGGTAACCGTTTCTGCCTAATACCAACCGAAGTTGGAATCAGGACAGAACTGGTTACCAGCAATGCCACTGTGGAGGTTGATGCACCTGAGTCCCCATGGCTTTTATAACTGATGTAACTCCTTGAGTTACATGAGCCAATATTAAAAAAACAAATTTGATTAGGCTGATCTAAAATCTCTGAGCGCAGGGTGCATCGAAATATATACGAGCGACTTGAGCCACTCGATTGCTCGGGTAACTCTCGATAAATTAACTCAGGTGCATCACTACTGAGCTAAAAAGTTTCTTCAATCCCGTTGTAACTTCTGTCGCCATTTAATAAAGATTAACTTTTTAACAAAATTACTCCGACGCAAGATAACAATGGAAATTAAATGTTTTCGTATATGAAAACAGGAGTGTATAATTAAATTGCTTTGCTTTCTGGCCTGGCATCCAAGATTGTTGTATTTTGAAGGTTAAATACAGTGTCGTAGGCAGCTTGGCTAAATGCGTAGGCGAGAATAAATTATCAATAAGCAACACAGCAACCAATCCCACTTCCCTCCTTTTCCTTCCCTATCGTCCCGGAATACATTTTCAGGGCCTCATGCTTTAAACTTGTTACCACTTTTTTGTACCCTATCTTATTTCTTCCTTAAGTTTAATCGTTTTTTGGATAAAGTGCATTTTCATCTTAATGGCTTTACCAGTCACGATCAGATCAACAGAAAAAACTCTTTAAAAACCCGATCTCTATCTATGAATGTATTTAACATCATTTACCTATTCTTTCAGACCAGTGAAAAGAGCTCAAACATGACATTTTTGTAACTTAGTTCTGGTGATAGTCCAACATAAAGCTACATAACAAGGTAAAGTAAATATTATATAGTACCTGATAATACTAGAATAACAGGATAGTCAGCCTATAAAATAAAAAAAAAACATTTCGACCAACTGAGAGCATAGTTACAACAAATGAAATTAATGACATTACAATTTTCATTTCATTTTTCATTTATTTATAATAATTACAATAACATTATGTAAATTAAGAGTGTAATAAAAACCTTGCCGGTTTGTCCTTGACACGATTACACATGAGTGTCGCTTATTTAACTAAATAAAAATAATAAAGTTTAACATAACTACTTCTAATACTTATTGTCTACACGACCACGCGCTGCGAGGCGTTTGCGTAGGTACCTATGCCGATGCATCTCGCTCGCACTGAGCTGCCCAGAGCAGCGCTCATAAAAAATGGCAACATACAGGGTGATACGCATGGTGTATTCAATTAAGATTACATATTCTGAAGTATATTTTTGTAGTATGTTTTGAGTTTATGTTTATAGTTTTCATCGGTTAATTCTGCTCGTATACTATGTGAAATTTCATTTAAAAGAGTAGGGACTAAGTATCTATTTAAGCGAAATTGGATAATTGACATAAGTACATTAAATTGAAATAATGAATAATACCTAAATGGCACAAAATATTATGTAGTCACTACATGAAACACCCTGTTCGTCTAGTGGTTTAAGTATCGGGCCGTGATCTCGGGGTCCTGGGTTCGATTGCAGGGTCTACCAAAAAATGTTTCGAATTTTTCGAACATAGCTGGGCTTTGTGATCACCAATCTGCATTTGGCAAGCGTGGTGATTAAGCCTAATCCTATCATAGTAGGTGTTTTTTGGGCATTTCACTTCACTTGATTTTTTCGAAATCGCTCTCTGCGTTCGCTCAGTCGCAAAAAATCAAGTTAAGTGAAATTGCCCAAAAAACAGATAGATAAGTGTTGATTTAAAATACGGTAACGTTAGATTTTAAGGTCGTTCTATATCGTTGTCACTGTCTGTCTACCCTGGAACGATCATTTCAGTGCCTAAGTTGAGGAATTTATTATTAGACGACCGATTGCACTGTTAGCTTAGTGGGTTAATAGTACTTAGAAACGATGATTCTCTTATTCAACAAAAACTGGAGCATAATGGGATTACGTCTCCGGACTGTTGTGACTTCGTTTGATTCGATGCAACTTTGCAGTCCGGAGACAACCATTATTTATTTTGATCCGTGTTTCATTTTTCGTCTTGTGTGCTTTACCGCGTTTAGCGTTTTTTACCAAACGTGGTGAGAGTAATTTTGTTCTGACTGATTTAAACCCAGCCGATCGCTCCGGGTTATAATCTATCATTACAGACATCTCAGATAATCACCTTAGTCTTACTACACCTTTTTAGAGCGGCCGTCTCCTACTGGAGTGTTTCGGTCTTAGGTGACATCCACTAAATCCATGTTTCAATTTTGTATATATACAAACTCCAAACTAAAACTTTGCCATCGCGATGCAGGAATATATCTATGTCAGCTAATTTTACGGTGGCGTGTAACGTGATGCACAAACACTTGCTTGTGACTTGGTAGATGTAATGTTTTTGCAGACAGATTTTTAATGCTTACGCATTTGAACAGAAAATAAAACTTTTTTTAAATTAAGTACAATATATTAAACAATTTAAGAACTAATATAATATCACAACGCTCACGCCTAAGAATTCCGAAGAAAAAAAAAAATCCGAGTAGGATTTGAACCTAGAACCTCTGAATCATCACGAACCGTATTTAAAAATAATAATTATCTAACTAGTTTTTAATTTGTTTTTTACTTTACTTGAAAGTCAAAGAGGTAAGTACAGTTAGCTATACATTAATGTAAACAAATCTGTAATCACCATTTTCACCTTTATGTCAAACCCGTTTGGTTCAATACCAATTGTATAAATTTGACAGAATGTGGTAACCTGATGTGGCGATGTACATTGTTTGTACCTATTATCACTCCTACAATGCATCATACAGAAAATGTAATTGAACTTTTATGTATAGGTACTTAGTATTATTTAGCACAGTGGTTTGAGTACTGATTGACACGCAAGGGTCGCAGGTTCATGATAATGTATGTGATGTTGTCTATATTTTCATACAAGATACGTTTCTGCTTAATTATTGTCTCACTGTAAGACATATGCTTTCATCAAAGAAATTGAAGTGAGTAAGGGTACCGGAGGTCCAATCCAGGGTAAAAGAGGTTAGAAGGTAAGCAGCGCACTTGTGGCACCACTGGTGTTGCAGGTGTTCATGGGCGGCGGTAATCGCTTACCATCAGGTAATCCGTCGGCTCGTCTACCACCAAATTTCAAACACCATATTTTCATACAAGATGCATTTCATCTTAGGTAATTATTGTCACACTGCAAGACACATACATGCCTTCATTGAAGAAACTGAGTCATTGCTATTATTTTGTGATAAGGTATAATCACTATTTTATCAGTGGGAGAACAATGCTTCGGCATGAATGAGTCGGCTTGACTGTAATAATACCTCACTCTCACAGAAAACCTGCCTGAAGCAGTGCATGCGCTGTATTTCGCAGCGTGAGGGGGGTACCGGAGGCTCAATACAGGGATGAGGGGTTAAAAGGTAAGCAGCGCACCACCACTGGTGTTGTAGGTGTCCATGGGCGGCGGTAATCGTTTACCATCAGGTGATCCATCGGCTCGTCTGCCTCCTATATCATAAAAACATTATGCTTAACATGAGTTGGTATTGATCACAAGCTCGAGCGGCAGAGCTATGTTAAAAAATCTAATCATATTTTTGCTCGACCGGGAACAGAACCCAGAACCCCTGAACATAACAGATACTTAATCAATAGTTTTGTTTTTAACCATGATGTAAATACAGCTACTAATTTCTGAGATATTTTTCAATAATGGTTCTCATAGTCAAGTTGCATTCGATGAATACGACGCGCTGCTGAATTTGCATAAAATAAAAACAATGCATGCGTTAATGAATTGGAGCTGGGGTGTAATCACGGACTTTAAGCGATAATATTGATAGAGATTAATCAACGTGTGTATGGATTATGTACAAAATTCATATTCTTGACTTAGCTATTGCGATAGGTGGCAGACGAACAGACGGATCACTTGATGGTAAGCAAATGCCGCTGCCCATGGACACCTGCAACACCAGTGGTGGTGCGCTGCTTACCTTTTAACCTATTTTACCTTGGGTTGGGCCTTGGTACCCTCACTCACGCAGCGAAACACAACGCATGCACTGCTTTACGTCAGTTTTCTGTGAGGACGTGGTATTACTCATGCCAAGGCGTGGCTCTTCCGCTGTTATATACATATATACACAATATAGCAAGAGATCTTTCTATTATAGACAAAAATACCCAATACTCATAAATAAACTTATAGCATTAATATATACTAGTAGTAGTAGTAGTGGTAGTTTAGCAGAAATTATGAATGAATCGCTAGTATTATAAATATAGCTACCAATGTCACTCGACAATAACTCGATACATCACAGAATCAAGTCCTTAGGGCCGAGTTCACCAACTTTAACAACGGTAATCTCACTTTAAATATAGTTCAACCAAGGATTAGTATTTTTCAGGTACGGTTTAAATGTGATAACTATCGTTTAATATGTTGATGAACTCGGCCCTTAAATAAGCAAATCGAAAATAAATCAACGCCAAGTTTAAACTGATCTGTTTGAACTAATTTTTCTTGCTTAAAATTATTATGTTTTTATGATCGTTT
Organism: Marasmia exigua; assembly: GCA_019059595.1. NCBI lineage: Eukaryota > Metazoa > Arthropoda > Insecta > Lepidoptera > Crambidae > Marasmia > Marasmia exigua. The sequence goes on along the minus strand of CM032475.1, from coordinate 16,221,152 downwards.
TGTTTTAGCCGCTGGTTTCTTGCCTGCAGAATAGTTATTACATCGCCACGGTGCGCACTAGCATGTGCGCGCGTGGCTAACGTATACACAAAGTCTTGATGTTTTCATGAAAGGTCAGTTAATTACTACGGGTAATTTAGGTAAAGCCTTCTCTGTATAGACGTTTTGTAATCGTTAAAATTTAAAAATAACATACTTACAAATTTAAATTAGTTTATGGTCAATGTGAAATAGTCTTTGTACATTCCGTAACGTTAGTTGCAATGAAATCTTTAATCAGCAATTAATAAAACATGCACACAAATAATTTCGCTGCTAGTTTTCAAGAAATACCATGTGAACAAAATTATTTTGCTGAAAACCATAAAAGTCAGAGGTAGGTAACCTGTTGATTTAGTAGTCAAATTAACTGACGAAATTGACTGAATATAAGTAAATGATTTATTTGCAGGTATTGAAACAACTAAACGCTGTGTTCGCTATTAGAGATATATTGATTTGAATGTTTGATGTAAATGCAAAAAAATATACTTATATTTTGAGTTTGAAAAGAGAAATACAAAACATGAATGTTTGTGTGTAATGATAGTCATCTATTTACCTACCTATGATGTTGTTATATTATTAAAGCTACTTAGTTATATGAAAGTTGGTACGCTGGTTCTAAGCAAATGTGAATGAATAAAGGTTTCTGAAAAAAATAATAATTAGAAAATAAAACACAAGTATACATTCCTACCGATTTTCAGACAATTGTACTACACTTAAATAGGTTTTTATTGTTTACTTCTCAAGAAGTATATTTTTCAAACTTCAAACGTGCTCTTCATATCTATGAATAAAGGTTGAATACCTCTGCTAAAATAATGCGCAATCTGCACTTTTCTATAATAAAAACGCAGTAAAGGATGGGTACCGTATCAGTACTCCCAGGAGACATCTAAGGAACAAGTAGTAGTGCTTCGGCGTCGATACTCTCTGACCTAGAAAACCAAGAAGACCCCAGAAACTCTGAAAAATGTTCGTAAGTTAAACTTATTTATTGTCAAAATCATCTCTCTTTCCAGGTTTTATTGACGTATTCTATTTGTTGTCATAATCATCTGTCTTTCTATGTCTTATAATGCTAATGTTTTTTTATAACATTATTTCCCATTTTC